>UELX01006286.1:0-11279 GCA_900480035.1 Eupelmus urozonus | reverse complement strand
CATCTCCCCCACTCTTCGACCACCTCCCCACTATCGAGAGACGCGCACAGCTGTAGGAGGAGTAGGAGGTGGCTCCCCTCTCCAGTTTCTTTTTCGGATTTGCATCAACTCGCGGCTTTAGTTTTGTTGGGAATGTCTTTTTCTTAGTCGCTATTTGTTTAATGATACTCTTTGGCATGTAATAGAGTGGTTTTGGTCTGGATTTGGTATTGATTCGTGTGGTTTTAAGTGAGTTAAGATTGTTGGTTCGACTTTGCCGCCGTTCGTTTCCGCGACCTCTAGCGGATAGACTACGGAAATCGGACAATAATATCCTACCGTTTTGATGACGGTCAGCGACAACTGATAAATAACAAATGAATCCGCGAGTTAGCGTGGATTTGTTCGTGGAACACAGTGCTAAATGCGGCTCCCCGGATGGAGGTTGGATGTTTTGGGACGGTTATTCTGCGAAGAGCAGCGAGATGTGACGCTAGTTACCGGACGTCGCGATTCCAGATTATAAGGCTTTTTCCTTAGTTTGGTTATTTAATTTTTAAAGGGACTTGGCCGAAATGTTTAAAGTTTTATCTTGAGTTGAGTGCTTGTAATCAAAGTTGCTAATTAAGTTTTAAATGTACAAAAATTGTGTATCAAGTCGTTGAATAATGAAGAGTATCGCATCAAATTGAAATAACTAAAAGAAAGAGCCAAGAGTGACTGAGATAATGCAATAAAAAATTTAAGTTTCATTACTTCAAGAATCTTAAAATTTCTCATAACTGAATTGTAAGGAAATTAATGAAAAACATTATTAATCCAGTTTTCTCGAAACTACATTCTTCGCTATAATCAAAAACAAAAAGCAAAGTAAACAAAACCAAAAAACACAAATATTAAAAAAGCGATTATACAAGTCATTAAAAAGGCAAAAACAGATAAAACACCAGCAGAACGAAAAATCTCGGAGAATAAAGCGAGAAATCCAAATGAATTGTGAACGAAGCCTGAGGACGCGTCAACAGGGAACGATCGGCTCGCGTACAGCTCGGGCAAGCGCGAGCTTTAACTCTGGCGCGCGAGCAGTGCACGAGCGCTAGTCTCTAGTCGACGATCGACGACTGCTAGTGACCATCACGGGTGTAATATCGCGTCGCGGTGGCGCACATTGCACCTCTGGCCAACATGGCGGCATCGCTGGGACGGATTTGTCGATCGGGCCTCCTCAAGAGCTCGAATGGCCCTCTTTTTAACCAGGTGAGCCCTTTACCGACCTACTCTACCCAAAGCCCAACGAGCCAGCTACCCAATTCCACTGGCCTCGTCTCGCGTTTTATCCAGCTTCGCGCGCATCGAGCCATTCTCTGTCCGCCTGGCTCCGCGGCTCCCCAGCCTGCCAGTGAGTGCGAGAGAGACGGACTGTATTCCCCTTGCCTGCTGCTGCTGCTGCTGCTGGCACTCCACTCGCTCACTCTGGCATCTCGCGCTCTGTCGGCTGCTATATGGGAAGAGCCCGGACTTTTTTCTCCAGCGCTCGGGCTCGCACGAGACTCGCCGTCTCCTGGGTTATCGACTTTCTACGAGCGAGCAGCCAGCTCGAGGGGTTAAAGTCCCAGGGTGTGGATTTTCGCGGCCGTTATGTAATCCCGCGCGCGCTACGGCGAAAAATTCTCAAAGTAGATGCTGCCGCTGCTCGCGCGACTCTCGCTCTCTCGAAAACGTGCGGCCGACTATTGGCCTCCTTTTGTCGGCCCCATTCGACGGCTGATCGTCTTGTACCTTCCTCTCGAGGTCGAGGCTAGGAGCTGAGGGTACGGAGCACGCGATAGGCACACACGGGCTGTCTGTTTTTCTGTCAGCTGAAGGCTTATTGCACGGGATTGTGTAAATTTAATTGGTTTGGGGGTCGCTTTTTCTGAGAGGATGACTGGGATTTTGCGTGCGATCTGGGTTTTGCCTTGGCTTTGGTTTCTGGATTATTCATTGTTTTGATGGGGTCCATGAGGATGGACGGACTGTTGGGTGGAGAATTTTTGAAAATACGATAGGTTGTGTTTATCTTTAGAAATCAGTTATGTCACTGAAAATTGTGTTGACGCTTTAAATAAAAGTATTTATTACACTTGTTTTTTGTTAGTGAGATGGGTTTTGCTAATATCTAACTCTTCACCACGTTTATTGTAATGTTGCTTTACTTTTGTAGTACTGATTGAAGCAGATTTAAAAAGTACAAAACTTGTGACTCAGGTTTAGAATGAAGATAAGATTAATTTCATATTGAACATTATAATTTTGTTCAATTACACTTTGACTTGTTGCTTGTTTTCTTAGACAAGCCAGTTTGATTCTCAGTTAACAAAAAATAACTTGATAAATTTACTATCAGCTGTCTTACTGTAACCTGCCTCATTCTTTGAGACATTTAATTGCTAATATGTAAAAATTTTATTTTTATAATAAATTAATTTTTACAAGTTGAAATTTTGTTATTAAACTATCTAAATGTTTAAAAATTAAATAAACAAAAGTTATTGTTCAAGTATTAATATGAAACAACAAATAAAAATGCCATATTTTTAATTTATTAAAATATAATTAATACATATAAATCATAAATCTTACAAATTTCATTATTTCATAGGATTTATTATTATACTGTCCTAACTTAATATACTTACATAATTTTATTGACCAAGTAATACAAGATAATTTTTTATTTTTTTTTAGACCAATAATTTCTCCACAACAAGAGAATGGTCCAGAGGTCGAAAAGTGGTAAGTTTTGTATAAAAAACCACTGTGTTATGTGTCTCCATCTCCTAAAACCAGATTTTCCTATGGCTCCTTATACTCCAAATCTTATAAGTAAGTGTATCCTGAGATAATCTATGTAGCTATTTTTAAATTAGAAATTATAAACCTATTTTTTTACAATGTAGATGACAGCATGTATTGGGGTAGCTGCTGGAGGTATCGGCGCCCTTATATTTACCTTGGATAGAGCTGTCAGGGCTGGTGAACTAGTAGCCCATGCACCACATTATCATTGGAGTTTTTCTGGCCTTTTTCAATCCTTGGACCATGCCAGGTAATGAAAAATCACATTTAACTTTTGCATTATTGCCAACTCTATTTTCACTCCTAATAAACTTAATAAATTAATAATTACTAATTTTTTATTTTCTAGTATGCGAAGAGGATGGGAAGTTTACAAAAATGTTTGTTCTGCCTGCCATAGTTTACAATATGTAGCATATCGTCATCTTGTTAACGTGACTCATACTGAGGACGAAGCTAAGGCTCTTGCAGAGGAAATTCAAGTAAACATATATCAAACTCTAAAATAATTAATATGATTTGATTATACAATTCATTGTTTATATGACAATTATTTTTTGGATAATATTAATACCTATTTATCAAAAATAGGTTCAAGATGGTCCAGATGATGTTGGTGAATACTTCATGCGTCCAGGAAAACTGTCAGATAATGTTCCATCTCCATATCCTAATGAGGAAGCTGCTCGTGCAGCAAATAATGGTGCCTATCCACCTGATCTATCGTACATCGTCAACGCACGACATGGAGGAGAGGTAATATTTTTATTAATTCTAATATTCAACTTTCTAATCTCACAATAAAAAATTTATATAGATACTAAATATAAAATAAATATCAATTTATTTTGCATACTAATTTATAAAATACTAGAACTTTAAACTTATGTATAAGTACTTCCTTAATTTCATTTCAACACATAAGCATCTTCTAAATTTTAATGAATTTAAAAATTTTTAGATAAACTTATTGATTGTAATTAATACAATATTATCAAAAATAAGCTCTGAGATAAAACAATTACACAACGTTTTTACTTATCTTAAGAAGTATAAAGAAATAAAACAAATGCTGATAATTTTACGTTATTACTTACTATTTTAAATTCATAAATTTTATAAAAACAATACTTTAATATTGTTATAATTATAACACTTATTAAATGATATACCTATAAAATAATTACTTAATATGATTTCAGAATTATGTCTTCTCGTTATTGACTGGCTATCATGAAGCACCAGCTGGTGTTGTTCTAAGGGAAGGTCAATATTTCAATCCTTACTTCCCTGGTGGTGCCATTGGTATGGGTCAGGTAAGTCATAATGAATAAACATGAAAACTCTTGGTTTATTTGAACAATTTTTGAATTGACAAAATGCCCAGGTTATCTACGACGAAGTTTTGGAGTTTGAAGATGGTACACCAGCAACAGCTTCCCAAATAGCTAAAGATGTTTGTACGTTCCTCATGTGGACATCTAATCGCGAATTCGACGAAAGGAAACAATTGGCCATTAAAGTAAGTCTTTTAAAAATAACCTTTTTTTTTTAAATTCTGATATTGATATCATGTTCTTCATAGATTGTGAGCTTGTAATTTAATTCAATTAATAAAATAATTTCTTGGATCATAAAAACCTAGATAAAAATTAAAAAAAGTTGTCAATAGAATTATTGTAAATTTAACGTTCTAAAAATTCAAATTGTTGGAGAATAAAATAATTTATCTTTCTAGGTCATTGGAGTTGGTGCGGCTTTGTCGGCTCTGTTGTATTACATGAAGAGACACAAGTTCACTACTGTCAAGAATACGAAGCTAGCATTCATACCACCAAAGAAGAAGTAGTAAGAAAACTCCACCATCTAAATTAAATTGAATTCGATAGCTCACGGAAATTGCTTGGAACACATAGTGGTTCTGGTTACGATGTGTAGTTTTATATAATTTAAATTAATTCAATGAAGACAATTGTCAGAGGGCTATGTTAACATTCTATCATTGTGTCGGCTTGTTATGTTAAAAAAAGAGCCCAATTGTTATCAGCGCCAAATGAATTAACTTGTACAATGTACATACAATAATACAAGCAATGGCATCATTGTCTTGTCGAATTAAATCATTAATTCACCTAGATAACCTGCTGTTTTAAAATTGTGCTGACTTACTTCCTATTATCAATATTATTGGAAACAATAATTACTGTAAATGATCTCCAAAATTTTATTGGAAATTCATTTTTTGTTATACAGTTATATATAAAACCTGCTAAGTCAATCATGTAAGCTAGTTTCCTTGTTGTGAACATTGAGAGATTATGAATTTTTCATTAAATGGAAAACGAAAAGAACTCCAAATAAAAAACAAAATGAAATAATATTTTTTAATCAGTTCCTTGCATCATATTATTATTTGATTCAAAGGATTTCATAAATTAAAACGAATTTCAATCATTCTCAAATAAATTATTTGATTATATTTCTCTTAAAATTTAACAAAATTGCAACCTGATATTTTTAAGCTATAAAATTTGAGTCTTATTAGTAATTTTATAGAAACATGTCAGTTATTCCCAAGTTATGTTTTTATCATTTTATGTTCACATAAGAAAATGTTAGAATATTGTTTTTATTATAAATTTAATGAAAGAAAATGTTTAAGAATTCGGTATTCATATTTTTTCTCTTTTTTTTTTGCTATTGTTCAAAACAAACAAATATAAATTTTGTACAGCAGTTTTAAATTATTTAACCTTTATCTCACTGACAATTTCGTTGTAAAAATATTACAATACGACTAAGAAGTGTTATTAGTCTTTTCTCCAATTAACTGTAATAAATATAACCTTAAAAGGATTTCAAAATTCATAAAGCCAAAGATTTAAATTAGCAATATGTTGCATCAATTTAATAATCAAATAATCTCGGTTGAATAAGATTTAAATGACTTACAGTGATGAATACTTGGAATGAAAAAGCTTAAAATATTTATTTATGGTGTATTTCAGGCATTTTACTGTTGATTATAGATTTGCTAAATAATGTACACACCCCTTATTAAAAATCAATTTCATATAAATTTTAAATCATTTACAATTGTAGAATTTTAATTTCTACATAATACACCACAAATATCTTACTCCGAAAAAGTTTTATTTTTTATTATAACTATAGATGTTCGCAATTGTTGTCTCAATCAACATTTTAAGTTTAGAGAGAAGAAAAATTTTCTTCACAATTGAGTATGCTTAAAGTTGATTTTCTTACATAATTACGAGGTTACAATTGATACACATTCAAGGGTAGATATTTTTAAAAAATTTTTTTTAGTTTATTTTAATTAAGAAGTTTTTGTTTTTTTTTTAATTAAATGATTTTATTAATAATTAATAAATATCTGACAAATAGTTTAACTAGGTATTAGAGAAATGCATTCCTAATTATTTTGTTCATTTTTAAAACTACTCAATATATCAGTAATTAAATATTAAATTAACTGCCAAGTTTTTTTGTAAAAAAGAAACAATTTATAATTTATTTCATATAATTATAAAATAGTAATAAATTTTAATATTCATTTCTATAATTAGCTATTAATAAACAAACAAGTATTTTATCTACATTTTCGTTATAAATGAGCTAAATCTTTGGTTTTCTTTATACAAAAAACCAGTACGTTTAATTTATAAATGTTTGATACTCAAAATCATTTAAAATTTTTTAATTAATATAAACAAGCTATGCATATATTTGTCAGACATTTTAATAACAAATATTAAGGAAAAAAACGAAAACGTCTTAAAATATGAAATTTGAATTATTTTATAAACTTCCCTTGAAAGTATTTTTGGATTTAAAAAAAAACATTAGGTATAAGAATCAGGACATTCTTTACATGTATGGAAATGGCATCAATGAAATAATAATTAATTTATCAAGTCACAGAGCAATACAGGCAGCATTTCACTCAAAAAACTCTGAAGGCAATATCAGTTATCATTTTATACTGAATATCAATTTTTATTACACAGTTCGTGTTTCCAGTTTTTCCTTGTTTTAAGGTTCAAAATATGACTTCTTACTATATATTAATAAATTTGAAACGTCGATTCTGTATTTTCTTGTTCAAGTAAGAATATTATATACGGCAAATGCAGCTTAAATATCTTATACGTGCCTAGAGTACAGTTGTAGCTCTGCGTAAAACTGGGAGCTTGTTAGCGAGTAAATCACTAGCGATATTTAATTCTAAGGTTTCTTACAGATACAAACAAAAGTACAGATTCGACGGTCCAGTACACTGACACACCTTTACTTCATATTTATGAAGATGTATGCCTTATTTCATTTATTCTTTCCGTTTTTACGTCTTCATCTGGTACCAGTACAATATTATTTGGTACCGTGTTTGTTTTTTTATTTGCCTCGTGCTATTTCGCATACAGGAAGAGGTGAAAAGTTTTACATGCAGGCAGGCTAAAATGTGCTGCCTTCAGGTGGCTGAGATAATTTCATATTTTCCTTTAGTGTCATTAAACGACGAAGCTCTGTAAGAACAGTTTTAATTGTGTATTCGCGTTGCCATTTTGATAGAATTGGTACACTGCGGTTATCAACCTAGAATATAAAAAACATTATAATCATTATTTGTAAAATATTTTGCATCTGTAATAACAGATTCAACTTTTTTTTCATTAATATTTTTATAATATTTTCTATTATTTTATACAATAGAAAATTATATTTTCTACAGTAATTATTTAGGAAAGCATGAAACTCTTTGAAAAATAAGGTTATAATTTAATTTTATCTCTTATTCTACTACTAATTTTATAAAAAGCAAAAGTATTTGCGTGAATAATTGATGAGTTTCTGAGTGTAATCATCATAAAAAATTAAGTCATCAATAAACTTACCGCTCCAGTTGTACTGTTTATGCAGTTCATATTAATTCTACTTAAAAATCTGACACTTGGAGCATCATCAGGGTATCGTGAACCACAATCAATTTTAAGGCTATACATTCTATTTTCATAAGGTGTCTGTAATAGAAACAAAATATATTTTAAACAAATGTTTTCAATAAGCATACAAAACAATTAATTTTTTATTAAAATAATCTACTAAAATGTATATAAATACTGATTAAATGAAAAATTAAAAATATTCAACTTAGAATTTTAATGCTTTATAAATTAAGTTCATTAAATCTTTTCAAACAATTTTAATAAAATTTAATATAAACTAAAAAGTAGTAGTTATTAAGAAAATCAATTTAATAGTAAATAAGATTACAAATTTTTTATTTAAATTAATCTTAAATAATTATATAAATCTTCATCATTTAAATAAAAAAACTAAAAATTACTTTTTTTTGTTGTTTAATTTTAAAAATCTATAGTGTTTAAAGATTTATTAGATCTTAAAGATAAACAGTAGATAAAGATAATTTTATCTATAAAAATAAAACTTTTGTACTATTATGAACTCTTTAATGGTACTTACCCTAGGTGGCCCAATAATCATTCCAGTCCAGTGAGTTAACGTCATATCGTCATCGTTTTCCAAACCCCAGCTGATTGTACCATCTCCAACACCTTTCTGACCTTGTTCAAGTTCTTCTAAAAGACGAAAGTTTCTGGGTACCACTAAAAATACAAAATAACATTAGTCTCAAACAATAATAATTTATAATTTTGTAAATAGTTTCTTGACTCACAACAAAGTTTTTAATGGTTATCTTAGTATTATTTGTTACAAATTATAATCTTTCATGCATTTATTTAAAGAATTCTTATTTTGTTGATTATAATGTAAATATTGAGATAATTTTTTATTTATTAAACTATAAAATTATTACTTTTATCATTTTTTCTGTCTTAATCAATAATGTACCATATGAGTCATCAGCTCTTGACAAATTCTTCCATTTCAAATTGTCGATAATTTTGTTAACTTGATTAGTTAGTTAAAAATAAATACTAAAATATTTTTAAGTACTTGGTTAGTTTAATGAAATATTATTAAAATTATTTAAACATTTCTTATTTTTTCAACTTTTGATAAAATACAATTTTATTACATTGTAACATTTTAACTTTTATGAAGTAAATGATAATCTTTTATTAAAAAAGAAATGGAAATTTAAATAAGTAAGACAAATCAGTTGAATAGAAGATCAGCCAAGAGTTTGGGACAACTCGAGCAAATAATAAGTGACTGGAGCTAGTAATGCAGCGTTAGAATAAAGCTTTAACTCGTAATTGTTAATAAAAGTAAAGCGCAGAGCAGTTCGCAAGAGGGTTAGAGCAGTGGCAGAAAGAAAGAGTAGCTCGCTGGAAGCAGCTGCTCCCAGTCGAAGGAGCATCCAGCACTCGGATCCTGATTAGAAAAAAGTAGAGTCAGAAAAGCAAAGAAGAGAAGAAGCAAATAAAGCAGAGAGCTCTCGAGCTGTCAAGGTTACAATCTGGAGCGCGGCCGCTAGGCAGGGTGTGCTTAAAAGTCCTGCTCCAGGCCCAGCGGAGCCGGAGCTCGCTGCCGATTATAAATACATGGGAATAATAGCGGCATGCTGGTGCTGGTATACTTGCCTACTCCTGCAGTTGGCACCGCCATGATAATATCCTCGTGAAACTCGTCGCGAGGTTCGCAAATACTTCGAGTACACTGCCGCCTCTCTGTCTCTCAATCTTTTTCTCTCCCTCTCTCGCTCTCTCTCTCACATACAAAGTCAGGCTCGGCTCGTTACTCGGCTGCGAATACTCACGCACGAAGAGACAGAGACGGCAGCAGCAGCTCGCGGTGCGTGAGAGAGAGAGAGTACCTATATACCTGAGGGCGGTACTAGGGTACACACGCAGCGCTCGCAAGTACGAGAATACCGCGCGCGCCGAGCAGCTCGAAATTGTTGGGGCTGGGCTGCCGCGTCGGAGACACCTCGACGATGCTGTATATACGCTCGGGTATATACGGCGAGAAAATAGCGTGTGCGGCACGTCGGCTGGTGAGGCTCTCTCTCTCTCTCTCTCTCTCTCTCTCTCTCTCTCACTTTCTCGGCTATACTGTTTCTGCGGCTGTGTGCGTGTGCATAGGTGTGTATATATATATATATATATATATGTATGATATCGGCGATCAACTATCCGACGACGTGCATAGAAGCAGCAGAGCAGCAGTGGCGGTACCACGTACCAGGCTTTTTAATGCGCGCACGCAGAGGAGAAAACACAGTGGCGCGCGATACGAAGATAGGCCAGTGGCGGCTATTGGCTTTGTGAACTTACCTGGGCGGTTATGAACTCGGGGCTCTGAGAGTTTGTTAGGAATAACAAATCGAGCTCCCTGCGAGTACGTTGGCCCTGTGACTTTTGCTTTTTATGAATTTATGATTCGGCGGTTTCTCTTCAATAGTATTCTAAATAAACCCTCTGTAATATAAGTAAATGCAGTTTTCATTGCTTTTATTGTTTACTTATCCAAATTCAACTTCCGCGGATATTTAAGACTTTTTCTAAAAATAACACTATTGACGAATTGATTGTGGCATTTTTAATATATAAGTAATAATACAAGTCACAGATCCCAAGTAAAAATATATACATAAAAAGCGAAGCTGTATCAAGAGAATCATTTTATTTTACGAACCAAATGAGGCTTTTATAATAATTGATAGAAGCATTAATTCAGGTCAAAATATCTAATGTAATAAGTCAAGACGTTAGTGGAAAGTTCGATTTGGTACTTATGACCACTTATAAATGGTTGCTGAACAATATTGTAGGTATCATGTAGAATCCATGTGAGAAATATTGTTGAGAATTCCTGATTTATTTAGTAACAACTATGATTTTGTTATTAATTGTTACTAAATTAAATAATTAAGTAAACTATAATTTTTATTTGTTATTTATATATAATAAAATATGTGATATTTTGGTGACTATAAATTTAAAAAAATATGGTTCAATACATGAGCAAGGAAGTGATTTCAAGCTCGTGTGGCATTTTCACCCTCGCTTCGCGAGGCTGAAATCATTTTCTCGCACTAGTATCGAAATGTACTATTTTTTAATTTCACATATATATTGGCAATATCAATAATAATTTTGGCTAAAAAAGCAAAAAAGTAATTTTAAATATTTTATCCTATATAAATTGATTTTTTTTACAAATTCAAAATGTCGCATTTATTTGTTTAAACATGCCCTAGTTAAAAAAATTTTTTATGATATAGTATGCGTAAAGTTGCAATTTACACATTTTGCATATTTTTAAAAGTGCAATTTTACGTATACTGATATCATAAAATATCGTTTGCAACATGCGCGTTAACTTCTTATCCGCGTGTGATTCCGAAACACTCGGGCCGGCTTCGCCGATTCTCGTGCACGGCAATCACACGTGGGTGTGAAACTTTACCGCCTTTGTTACGAAAAATACTATTAGTTTTTACTTTTTTATTT
>UELX01006285.1:0-11286 GCA_900480035.1 Eupelmus urozonus | reverse complement strand
GAGAGAGAGAGAGAGAGAGAGAGAGAGAGAGAGAGAGAGAGAGAGAGAGAGAGAGAGAGAGAGAGAAGAGAGAGAGAGCCCGGTCATTAGCCTCCTTTCTCTCTCAGTATAACTTGGACTCTCGTGCTGGATTTCGCCCAAGATCCAAGCGCTGGGATTGTGTATATACATCAGTCTCTCTCTCCTTCTCTCTCTCACTCTTGAACAGTGCCATTGTGAAACGCTGCATCCTTCGCCACGTGACTGCGCGCGCATTTGCCAATTACGGAAGAGAATTAGGAGTACTCGGATTGCACGACTGATCGTCTTTGCTGGATATTTTTTGCTCTCTTATAGATTTGATTCTGTTTGTGTGTTTTTTAAGAAAAAATTAGCGCTATTATTATGAGAAAATACTCAAATAATAATTAATTTTACTTTGATAATCAATTAGCTAAATATATATTAGAATAACAATGCTATTAAATTGAACCACGAATAACAGATTATTATTTTCTTCTTAATGATTAATGTATATGTAAGATATTTATAGACCGTTAATACTAGCAACGTAAATACAATCTCACAAATGTCACCCCTCGTTAGTCGCGATTGACAAAACAATTTTACTTTTCAATTGCCTTAATGTAAGAAGTAAATAATTCACTGTTTAATGTAAGAAATTATCGATGCTCTAACTAGGGGCTCCGTTAATTACACTTTGTCCGTCTTCTAAATAAATAATGACTGTGTAATATCATATCCGTAGCAGGCAGCTTTAAGCTCGCAGAAGGCACTAAGCTGCCGCCACCCTATCGTATCTATATCCCAAAATAAACTTCTAGATGAACGTTTATCGGGATACAAGTTTGTTTCGTTTTATCGTTTAATTTTTAGAGCAGACGCCTGAGTTCGCCTGCTTAAAATATAACTTTAAAATAAAATAATAAATCTTTTAAGGTACCTTTTCAGTTAGAATTACTATACAGTTTATAGTTCGTCCATATAATTAACACATTTTCATTCTTACCTTAAATGTACTTTTCTTATTACTTATATGCATATATTCTTTCTATAAGTAGCTCTATAACTGCAGACTTTCCGTTTGATTAAACAATGAGCAAAATTCACAAATCGTACTCGAGCCTTTGTATTGCAAATCTTACTAATACCATCCAATAAACGAAAGCACTCGGACAATACAAGTGCTCCGCTCGGAACAAAGTCAATATCCTTTGCCATGCAAATGGCTCGTTAGTGATAGTGTACATACATTTAATAAACCTATCAACCTAGCAATAGAGCGCGAGGATAAAAGAAAATAACTCGATCGCTTATCCTAGTGGATCTTGTTCTAATTCTTCTCTTTGTAGTTCACAATCAATATGCTTCTTCAGTTTTGCGCGAATATGCGGAGCTTGCGCTCTAAAAATACTAATGGAGAGCCTAAATGAGTGGATATACTTGTCAGTACGTGAGTAAGAAATCGTCTAACGATGTGGCTGGAAGAATTGGATTTTGTACCATTTTGAAATTGTTGGACAATGTAAGATTGCGAAAAATATTTTGTAAGTGCAGGCTGTATCTGTTGTGTAGATTTACTCCGAGATTGGTTTCCGATTTATTTGAGATCATTTATTTCAGATGGAACAATTAATGTTGTAGATTAATGCTGTAAAATCAAAGAACAAACTTCTTTTTTAAAAATACAGAAATATATAAGTATATAGAAGTGCATACGTGGAAATTTTCAAGAAAAAGAGAACAAAAAAAATAAGATAGAATTACAAATAATAAAAAGAAAATATGATACCGCATGTTTTATACGTTTCAGCCTGCCTCAGAAAGTATAATGTACGAACACGCCGCGCTTACACCCATATCACATTATTGCCTCCGCTCGTCGGCGCCAAGCTCAGCTCGATGGTTATCGACTTATCAATTCGCTCGGCGCTCGGCAATCGTTCGCTATTCGGGGCGAAAGAGCGGTTTTAGACGAGATAAGAGAGTAAAACTCGATAAAAACGGACGAAAGCTCGCCCGTTAATTACGCGCTGATTATTTAATTGGATTCGATTGTTGCTTTACAGCTGCCGCAGCAGCCGAGGGCTGTTATGACCTTGTTTATTTAGGTTACGAATACGGGCGCGCTATTTTCTTTCCGACCCTTTTTTAACCTTTTGTCTCGCCGTTTTTCCTCTGAACTCTATTAGCGAGCCGTATTTGCATAATATAGTCTCTCTCTCTTTAACTCGTTTGTAGCGCAATTGCAAAAAGGGATACGGAAATGAGATTGTGTTTTTTTGCGAGCTTTTGTCCAAAGTCTATTTTGTAGTCGCATTTTTTTTATTGTGTGTAATTTTTGAAAGTAAATTAAAAGCACAGGGTGAGCTTTATCGACGCCGCGAGCTTTTATGCAGAAGGTGCACGTAGGTCAGCAGCGCGGATGTAAAAGTTTATGAACGTCCTTTTGATCAAGTTCATATTCAGTCGTTCTCGGCCAATTGTTTGAATGAATTTTTTGAAATTGCTACTCTGTTATAGGGATAATATTTTAAATTTATTGCGAGGATAAAAGAGTTTATTTAATTTTTATCCGATACGATTTAAAAAAGTAGGGCAGAGTTTACTGTTTCGTTGTTTATTTAATATTCGTGTGGTTTTCTGAAATAAATTTAATGCTAAAAAAAGTAATCATTGTTATTTATTTTAAGCAAAATATATAAATTTAATAATTTGGATTGCACATTGAAAATATTAGTAATTAACAGAAAAAATTCTTCAACAATTTAATAACTTCAAAGTGTGAATAAAGTTTTGAATTTTACATCACATAAAATCTCTATAAAACTTTCAAAAGCCATAAAAAGTCATAAATTGCATAAAACGTCAGGTGAGATCTCATGTCAAATAATCACGTGACCTTTCATGTAAAATTTTTATGCAACTTATTACATAAAATCTTACATTCTTTTCGCAAACTCAACTTTCTCAGTAATCTCTAATCGCTATATTTTCATTTTACAACTAAACATACTTTTTTACATTACTCCTTTCATCTGCGATAAGTTTTAATAACCTTCCAAGAAAAGAGCTCTACTTATCTGCCTCCCGCACTAATTGCAATTGCAGTAAACTCCCACCCCTAATACGTACCTCTGTGATAAAATAATCCCTTACCTCGAAAAATACCAAAGAGCTCTCCTGCGATTGTATACACCCCCCTTCCAGCAACAGATTCCCGATAATCCGTGCATGCGGTATGATGGAGGGCTCGTCAGGAAGAGCTTCCGGTTATATGACTGTGTGCTCGAGGATCAGATCTATTGACAAGCCCGCAAGTGAGATCGATTCAAAGGATATATACCTACATGCGTATGCGTATCTAAGCCTTATCGCCTTCTTCGCGCGGTCAAACTGATAGCCGCGTTCTCGAAGCGATGAGTATGTATGGCGTGGATTTTGGAAGGTAATAGGATTTGATTGTTTACCGAAGGTGGTTCGCTTGACTGTTGGAGCATTTTTCGCTGAATTTTGATAAGGATTTTGTGATTGAAGGAACAATCAGGAGAAGGGAATTGAGAACGGTTTGCTCGAACGGAACGGTGACTTCGGTTTGATCAGATATTTTGAAGAATCTGGATTCATTATTGGCAGAGCAAATTTTATGATCAAGATTGCTTTTTGTCTGTGATGGTGGAAATTAATTTGTTCGAAAATTTCCAGGGTATCGTCTGAGAAAGTGATTGGATTTGAATAGTAAGAATATTATTATGTATGATTTTTATTATTAAAATTTAATTGATTGTTTGGAGTATATTGTAATGTTAAAAGAATGAACTTTCATCTAATTAAACTTATAGCTTTTGTAAATTTATCAAAATTAACTTATTTCTTTTTAGAATTTAAGTTCATTGGCTCGATATCATGTCACCGTTTATCGAGAGAAACAGAATCATATCCATCAGACAAAGGATCATATCAAGTAGACGTCTTCATGTATTCGATCAATGATAACAGTATCTGTTTCACAAGCGAATCTCGATATGTTTACAGGTGTCTAGTATCGCTAAATTGAATGTCAATTTCAGGTACCAAATTAAACGTTGAATTGAAATTCTGCGCTATCCGATTGTTTCAAATAATCGGTAAAAAAAGTAATTAAAATAATCATGGTTGTATCTTCACAAATAAAAAACATGGTTAAATTTTTCATATCCCCTTATTACAATATATTTTATTTACAACCCTGCTATAAAAAAATGTATAATATAGTTTTTAATTGTACTAATTATTGATTTGAATAATAAATGACAGTAGGCATCGAAAGACATGCACAGATCATGACAACCTCTCAAAACAGCATCGAAATTTTAACGGACGATTAAACAAGATTATCTCCATTAGAATTTCAACGTTCAGCTCGCACTCAACGATCTCGACTCCTTAACACGAAAAGATCCTTACACCGATCGATGAGAAACTACTTTCACGCACATTTATGGTTCGCTTAGCCCGCAAAGGATTTAATCAGCCGCTCGAGTTTCGGAGGGGAACGAGCATCATCTCGTGATGCGCCGCGGAGCATAGGCTGTGTTTTACTCCAGCGGCGCAAGAGCAGATTAACATTCTTCGAACGTGATTGACGCGCGCCCGGCGAGCTGGAGATGAAAGGGGACGAGGCATCTTTTTCACCGTGATATTCCTGAAACGTGAATTCAGGGACCGTTGATTTTCGTAATTCCCGCCACGAATTGGGTCACGTCGCTAGGCCGGAGAGTCGCCGAGGCGCTTTCTTTATCAGTACGGGATTTTGGATTATTAAAAGAAAGACTGGAGATAATGGAGTTGTAAGTGAAATAATAATATTGGAGCGTGGTTTTGTTGTAAATAGTACGAAAAATAAACTTATCCAGAGTATTAGCCGATTTTTGAAATTTTAACAAAGTTTCCAGTTTGATAATTAACATAATATAAACTTATATTTAGTTTTATGCATAAGAGACACAATGTAGAAAAAAACATGCCGTGCTTTATAAAGCAGGTGGATTTATGGATAAAAACAAGCGATGGACTTTGAAAAGTCTCCGACTCCGTACACTTTGAAACTCCAAGTTTGCCGTCTGTTATATATTCATGAAACGCAGAAAGTGAAGTCTTCTAACTACAAGCAAGGTTATCCATAATACTTTGTGGAATACAATTTTTTCTTAAGTACGGATTGAACTCAACACATTTGTGAAAATCTAAGAATTCTTTACGAAAGTAACCATATCCTGATTTCAATTTAATTTTAGAGAAATACATTGAGTGCTATTTCAGCATCATCGATTAAAGTACTTTTAAATTTAAAGAAATAAATCCGTTTGATTAAATTTCATTGGATATGAATAGAAATCTTTAATGTCCATTAGATTAAAGTTCATTTAAAATAAATCCTCCTCATGACCTGAAACAAAGCTCGCTATCCGTTCAAAAATTATTTATCGCCTCACATACGCTCAGCCTTTAAAGGCTTCATACCGAGTAGATTTTTGTTTGCTCCCTTCACCTTTTTCTATACGGCTCGAACGTGCATCTTCCTCGAAGGGCCGTGCACATATGTGGCTCGGCTAGTTCGATCTACGATGATGATGCATTCGCGGGCCGCGCGAGGCGTAAATCATCGTGACCCCGAAGCGGGCGAGCAAAATGGCCTTTTTTGCGTTGCCTGCAAATGACTCCAGCTGCCGATCTCTCTCTCTCTCTCTCTCTCTCTCTTTCGCTGTTTCTCTACTTTCGCGGCGCAATTCATTAGAAAGCACCGCGCGCCAAAGCTATTTACCATGCGGAGAATTTTCCTGGCATCGGGACTGAGTCGCGGGAAAAAAGGAAAAATAATTGACAATGCCAATGTAGCTTCGACTTTTCTATTCGTCCTTCCGCACTGGATTTTCACCGGGATAAAAAAGTTGCGGTGGACTGCGGGATTTTGGAATTTTTTTAATGAACTGAGTTTTGAAAGGCGAGATTGCAGATGAATTTTATGAATAACAATTAACAATTAAAAATGGAAGTATGAACTCAATAGGGTGGTATTGATCCGTGAACTATGAATTTATTATAGATATTTCTGATTTTTTTTACATTCTCTTACTTTAGACAATTTATACGAGGTTACAATGTCAGTTTATTTTCGCCATTTTTAACATAAATCGCTAGTTAAGATTGAATAACATAAGTATCTTATGTCAAAATAAATAAGGGATCATGTATTCATTTCTAATCAGCATATTTTAACATGAAGATATTTAAACAATACACATGATTAAATAATAAAATCTGTAATAAATTTGAATATTATTGTTATCTAATTATACATAATTTAACTATACAATATTTAAATTGAATTTATAAGGATTTCAAATTTACTACATTTAAATCGAAAACGAAAATTCACAGTGTACTTGTAATGGATCATTTATAAATTTATTTTGTTTGGAAATAATGAAATTTAGCAAGAAAATAATAAAAATTTCAATTTCATTAAACGTTATATTCTGCATTCATGCAATATGGCTTTTATTATTCATCATGTATAGAAGCAAAATTTGAAACTGAATTTCAATACGTATAATTACTTTCAGTAGAGCTTATGGAAATAGACAATTTTAAAATCTCCATCAATTAACACAATGCATAAATATAAAATCTAATAATATTTCAACTCCATAAATCTGACGAAAAAACAATCATTAAATTAAGCTCTGAAAATGCCCAGTCGATCAGTTCGGAAACTGAATATTTAATGAACGAGCAACTGGCGCAGCTAAAGTGCATCAAGAATCTTTCCCTTTCCGCCTGGTGGCTCTATACCGGCGCGAGGGCACGCGACAACCTGAATACGAAACGACAGGCCTCGTCTGTCCGCTCGCCAAACTTCTTCATAAAGTGACATTACTATTTTAAGGATGCCATCAAATCATCGTGAGGCAAAAGAAGTTGGAAAAAAAAAGGAGAATCACAGAAATGGGCTCATTATAGATGCAAGAGGACACTCTAAATTTGAAAGTAATCGTTATCTTGTTATCTTTGGAGAGTAAGAGGCCGGGCAGGCTGAGCGAGCGAGAAAGAGCTTGGACCACAGCCAGACCGCCTCTCATTGTCTTCTTTAGTTCCTCATCCAGCTCGTCGCTTTCCTGTACACTTTCCGCGTGGTCCTCGCTAAATTCCATTCTTCGTTCGTTTCCCGCGATGCGGAGGGAGGGAGAAAGAGAAGGCAAATCCTCGAAATCGTCTCGCGGAAATCCCGGCTTTGTAATTTTTCTCTGTATTTCATTTTTCTCGTCTGGAATAAAGTATTTATGTAATGGACTTATCCGGCCCTCGGTTTCCCTGACCATTCAGCTGGATAAATAAGAGCCCCCGCGCGCGCACACAATAAAAGGGAGTCACTTTCGTTGTAGTGCAAAAAAGAAACTTCTCGATGAGGATCCGTGAAAGCGCGCGGATAAAAGAACTTGAATATATTGTGATTAATCGACTGTCTACATTGTTTTTGTGATAAACAGGATCGTTTCAAGCTACGGACAACTAGTTATTAGAGAATATGTATTAGAGTAATATTTTAAGATAAAATATTGTTTACAATAAGGTCATAAGTTTAAGATACTTAGCGTCAGCTATATTTTTGTTTTCAATCGAACAATCAAACAGAGTTGTGGTTGGAATCGCATAAAAAAATTATTTAATTTTATAACAATTTTTTATTTTCTGTTTTTATGAACAGAATAAAAGGTTTTATTTCGATTGAAAAATATAATAAATAAAGTTCAAATCGAAATATAAAAATCTGATTAAAATACGTTTTTGTCAATTTTAAAAATATTAGTTTTTCACTAACTGTTTGAGTCATTTGTTAAATAAGCTAAAATTCAGATAAATATATGTAAAGAATAAGTTTTAGCTAAATTTGAATTTCTACAATATGGATGTTGCTTTTACTCAAAATTACTGGCATTCAATGTGCATTATTGATATTTACCAAACTCATTATTGATTGGTTCTTCATTGTACACATCATTTGATCCACGGTTTGTATAAGCTTACCAAGCATTCTTTCATGACAAAAGGCAGTTACACAGGATTCTGTTAGATAATGTAGACCATGACTATTTGTTTTGATTCAACAAAAATTTAGTCACTAGAAAAAATGTATCTACTAAACAAGCTTTGAATTAAATTTCTTCCATGAACGTAGACGGCTATAAATGAAAAATTTATTCCTTTTTTTTATTAAATTACATTCAGTTTTCATCTTTGGTATGATTAAAAACTGTAGTAAACGAAGTAGCCAGAGCTAAATAAAATATCCTCTAGAAAGTATAAAGTTTTTGCTGAAGTTAAGTCATGCATTTTTAACAAATTTTTTGAAATTACAATTTTTTCCATCGAGCTTATGGCTTTTTACACGTAAAAGATAATATTTTACATGAAGTAACTACCATAATACTATTTTATTATTTATTTTTAGACCCCCAATGTCACTAATTCGCTCTTCTTTTAACGTGCGTTAAGAATCTTTCTATTCTTCATTTTTCGCGTGTCCCTTTTACGTTACTTCTTTTGTTCTTTTATTTCTCATTTGTAATCTTAAACAGTGTACCCATGTTCCATTCTTCGTATATTAGGACCTTAATGAAAGAATTTGCTATAAATCAAGGTGCAAAAGGGGCGGTCCAGTTTTGCCCATGACTGGCACTTGGAATCCTAAAAGCGTCAGAAGAATATTTAAAGCCTTTTTTAAAAAATTTCTTATTCTCTTTCAGTTGTAGTACTTTGTGAGTGGAACAATTATAAATATTGCTTCCACAATACTTTAATCTTTGAAATGCCGGCGTGTTTTTGATAATTTCAAATTTTCTAGTAAAACTTATTAATACCTAAATAAAATACCTACTACTTTTTTAGTCAGGAAATGATTTCTTGTTAAAACATAACACATTTTGATATATATTTAATATTAAAACTTAAACAATAGATGAGATCTTATTAATTAGTTTTTAATCGACATCTACAATACTTACATTACTCATAGCCCACAGAGATAACTCTTAAAGTTACTATTTTGCTTTGTGATTTCATTCCGAATAAAAAATGCGCGCAGTTTGTACCGGCAACATAAAAGTAAAGTAAGTAGAATTTTGAAATTCAAATGAATCTTTCAAATAGAAAGCAGTGAACGAAGTTTGTTTAATATTTCATTTTTACATTTCCAAGTATCTATTAGCATACGAAATCTACTTTAAAAATATTCTGAGTATTGATATTTTTAAAGAAAGAATTGTATATCAGTTACATTTAAGAATAATGAACTCTTGCGAGTTGAGTTTTGCAATCATGAATCTTTTTACGATCCTGAGCTTTGAAAAAATAATTTTCAATAACGAATGACTATCGAACTCGTTATACAATTATACCAAAAAGGGATGAATCGTTTATTATAATTACCAGAATTTAACTCTGACATAGTTATTTAAATATCGCACAAATAATTAACAACTACCGTAAGTTTATTAATCTAATAATTTAGCCGTTTCCAAATAAGCAGCCAATCGTACAACACATTGAGTTGATCCGTATTAATTCATTATCATGTTTACCTCGGCAATTAACAGTCGCACTGAATGTAATTGAGCCAAATCAGCTTAATTTAAATTTTATTTCATCAAATTAAATAATCGTTATTTTAAATCCACCAAACCATTTAAATCTACAAATACAAAGTGTTCCATTTTCTAGGCACCGCTTAAAAATTTGTAGGCCAACCACCATAAACACACCTTCTCACCCGAAACAATCGAAGATTTCCTATACAATCTCCATATCGAACGAAGTAAACGTGTGACCAAACATAATATACAAAGCGACGGGACGGAACGGCACGCGAGCTTTCCTTCTCTTCGCCCAAGAACTAATACACCCTCCGACCCTTCTCATACATACCCAGAGACCCATAACCTCCCAGAGTCTGACGGCTCTCCTCGGTATAAGAAGATAACGAGATAACCCGTTTTTGCGGGCCGGCATTTAAATGTCCTCATTTTCCAAAAGCCGCCCCTCTCCCGAAATCTGCCAACTTTTCAGGCGCGAAGTGTATATATCCCACCCCCTCTTTTCTTTCATTCTCTACATCTCTCTCAGCCGGCAGCGTATTCGACTTCTCCATTTAGCCGCGTCGCAGGCTTCTTGTCTCGCTGTTCTCCTTTCTCGGCTTGCGCGCATTCCCATGCATCCGAGTCGCTCAAAAAGACGCGCGCGCAAGAAAAAGCACATAAAGCGCGCGATAGCAGGCGCGCGCGCACAGGCCGTTGTCGTCGTCCGTTCTTTTATACGCGCGGAGATGATGAGATTTCTCGAGAGGCCAGCGGAGCCGGGGGGTTGTTTCATTTGGCGTTCGAGAGAAATGGAGCTACTTTACGCGCGTATAATGCGTCGCTAGGCGGAAGTGGCGCGGTGAGACTTTGCGAGAGTGGAGAGCCGGGCAGATGAAAATCGCCGATGAGATTGTGGCGCTGAGAGTTGAGAGGACTGAGCGAGCTTTGCGATTGATGTTGCGATTTGTTTTTAAAGTATTATTGTAGGTAGAGTGACGGGAAATTTTTGGATTAGTAATTTTTTTTATGTATAATAAATTTGTTGATAAAAATGCAGGTATTAAAGACGTTCACCAGTGTATGGATTTTTTTTAGAACTTTCTTGAGAATGTAAAAATGAGTTCATTTTAGTACATTTTATATGTAAGTAAAAGTCTAATACTCTTTGCGGACTAAAAATTCCAAATATATAGTATCAAAATTTGCACTTTTAAAACGACAGAGATAAGCAAAGTACATAAAAACGTGATGTTTGAATGAATTATGTAAATACATTTTTTAAAATTGTCATGAAAAACTAGTAGATGACAGATAACTAGAAAGAAAAAAAATTAAAAATTTGATAATTTAAAAAGTATTATCTTTAGAGATATATTTATTTAAAAGAAAATTTCAACTCCATTTATATATTTACATAGTAGTAGCTACATATAACTGGGTTTAATTTCAAACACAATTTTAATAATATTATTTTAAAATGTTATTCCTTTCACTATTATTTTAATAGCAAATATAGAATATTAGAGATTTCTATATATTATAATTGATAA
The DNA here is from genome assembly GCA_900480035.1 of Eupelmus urozonus. Classification (NCBI taxonomy): domain Eukaryota; kingdom Metazoa; phylum Arthropoda; class Insecta; order Hymenoptera; family Eupelmidae; genus Eupelmus; species Eupelmus urozonus. The sequence goes on along the minus strand of UELX01006285.1, from coordinate 122 downwards.
AAATACAATTTTCAATTGCTTGAGGAAATCGAGCACAATAGCTCTTTAAGGGGGCCAGCCTGAGTTGAAATCACTGAAAATGAATAAAACATTTATTACTATTTAAAGTAGTATATCATAGC
>UELX01006284.1:0-11288 GCA_900480035.1 Eupelmus urozonus | reverse complement strand
CTGTTACGGAATTTTTATTTGATCTCTTATATAATACTATTATTTTATTTACAATCTATATGGTTCATACTCAAAAATAATTTTTTGAAAAAAAAAAAAAATAAATAAAATAAATAAATAAATAAAAAAAATAATAATTAACTGATGTCTTATAAACACCCATGCTTGTCTAGTAGATTATTCAAATATACTAAAATATTCTCAAGCCTCAGTAAAAGTCTTATTATCCTTCTAAATTCACCATTGAATAATCAATGAGCTTTAATGGCCGATATGGTAAAGTATAGGAAAATGGGAAAATCCGTTAAATTTGCGGCAAATAAAAGAAGGAACCACTAATAATACACTCGGCTGATCTCAATATTAAAAATTAATTTTGTCAGACGAATGGTATTACCGAGAAAGTTAAAATAAACCGACATCAAAATTTATTAAAGCTCGATTATTTTTTATACCTAATACCTTTATTTGAAACAAAATTTATGTTTCTCATGTATTGAAGAATATTCATTTAAATTAAAATAATAAAAGAAATATTAAAAAATCAAACAGAATCTTGAGGTCATTATTGTTTTCTGCCTTATATATAGACGTAATACATGACCTGTCATTTTCGTGTAGCTAAACGATCGGTGGTCAGCTCGGCTAGTCCTTTATACATCTTTTTACCTGATACCTAGTTCAGCACTTCCTTTGTACCCCATCACATAATGATTTCTTGTGTGTTAAAGGATATCACATATTGCATAGGGCCGTGTACGCCATTAGAACATTTTGATAAATTTACACAAATTCTACAAATTTCAAACTAAGATTGTCCTTTTTTAATCAGTTTCTTAAACTTATAAACGGATAGTAGTAAGCTTAATTTTTATTTAAGCAGCATTCGAAAGTAATACAAAAATGAAAATTGCCATAAAAAATCTAACAGGACATACAGGCAATACTGATCTGCGACAATATTCTACTATCAACTCCACTAAATATCTTTATTTACGAGAAATTCGTAACGCTAGAAAATGAAACCCAAGAGAAATCTTTACTTAAAAGCCAACCCACGTAAGATTTTCGCGCAGCGTCAGTGATACTGTATAAGAGAGAACGTAAGACAGAGAAAGAGAGGAGGGTGGAAAGTGTGAGAAAGATACAGAGAAGTGACTCGTATAATTCGAGAAGACGCGTGCTCATTTTGCTTGGCTGCGCTTTTCCGGCTTGTGCCGCGCTTCAAGCCAACGCAAGTATACGTCAGCTCGCACGCGCAAAAGGCGAGAGTCGGAGCATAATACGTCTACAGAGGAATTCGGCCGCGCGCGCGTTCTACTCAATGAAATTTGAATAATCGGCCATTAGAGGCTGGTGGAGCGTGTCGCGTGTCGCGCTGCGAAAAATAACGAGCTCCCGTTGTTTTTATAAGGCCCGGGTGTTGGTAGATTTAATTGACTGCAGGAGATCGAGACGCGGGCTTTTATCGCCTTTTCCGAGGCGGCAAGGCTGATACAGTGTTTTTTTAAAGCGCTGGAATTATATTGCGGGCCAATGTAGTAGAAGGCGGATTAACCTCAGTATGCATGAGTGGCTATTGTTTTTTTTTCGGCGTGGTTGGATATAATTGATTGACGGACGGTGGTTGGGGGTGTAGGAGGGATTTTTTGCTGGGATTCGTATGGAATTTGTATTTTATTCATGAAGCGGGTGTTGCTTTCATGCGGAAAAGATTTTTGCGCTGTAATGTGGGTAAGCCGCTTTAAGAATTGAGCATTTATTCCATTCGAATGTAACTTTTAGGACTTTGAAATTTTTAGTGATATTTCATGATTAATAGGCTTACCTAATAAAATAATTATTCGTATTATGATTTCTTTTACTTTTTTTTTACATTAGTAATTGCAACATACAAGATGACTATAAATTTTTCAAGTACTAAACCTTTTAATCCTCTTAACGGTTAAATAATAAATAAAATTGAAGACACTTTTATTAACTACAGAAAATAAAACTGTATTACTGCTTCAAGCATAAAATATTCAGAAGCTGTTTTATACAATCAGTGGACTCAATAAATAAACCGATACTTTAAATGAGATCACTCTTTAGTATTTAATAACAAAGTTATATAAACGTGTTTTTTTTCTATTAGAAACCAAAGTTTTTTTCTCAATGAAGAATACAGTTTCAGATATTTATTACCAATAAGTGTAATACGATAAAAGAGTTAGTGAATATACTCTAAATACGATATAGGATAGAAACGCATTAATTATTTACATACTACTTTACTTTGTGAAAACATATGCACGAATAAACGACTCATTAGCCGCTCGCATATTTTTTCACAAAGCACACGGCTAAAGTGCTTCCTGCATTTTTAAAATCGCTGATTCCCTTTGAGCGCAAGGCTAAACATTATCTTCTAGAAAAACATTCATATTCACATCTAATTAAAAAACATTAAAAAGCTCATTACCACTTGTTGCGAAAATTCTTAAAGCTTATTCCATACGTACAGCTGCAGGTCGTTAATTGAACGATGTACTTTTACTTAAATCGTGAATTCTGCGCTTCGAGTAGTGAGTGGTCCGGCTAAAATTGCATCGGCAGCGATAAAAGTTTATACTACTCTGGAAAAGCTCGCCTTTCCTCTCCGGCGTCGTAACAGAACTACCACTTGGCCGTATACAGCCCCCCTAAGACAACGGGCAACCTTGGCTCTTTTTCCCTCCTCTGTAAAATCTCTTTGCCCGACTTTTCCGATACACAGATACAAAGTACTCTCTTTTCTGGTATCACGAGAAAAACGAATTCGCCGTCTAATTAGGGAAGAGTTGAAACTCCCTCGTCGTTAAGGCTGGAAAGTGCCGGAGCTAGTTTGGCTGTACATGCGATCGCGTGAAATTTTAAGACCTCGTTGGGGAATTTTCACTTGGCGCGCCGCGTGTATAATTGAGACGGGTACAAAAATTTTAAGGCGCTCAATCATTAATGCGCGCGCAGGTTTCAGCTGCGGAGGCCGTAACGGCCGAGGGAAAAATGCTGGAATAAATCGTGTCAATCCTTTTTTTTTTGGTCGCGCGGGCAAGGAAAATGTTTAATGGCCTGTGGATTATTCATGCGAGACTTTTTCGCGCTTCATTCGCTGAGCACCTGTGATTTAAAGGTGAAATCTCGTTATACTATGCAGGGAAAGTTTAGTTGAATTTTAGTTTGTCATTTTTATTCAGTACGTTAAATGATATTTATTTCTATCAGCGCTAAACTTATTTTTTCCGTTTTAACGAATCCATATGACTAAAAATAAGAGTTGTTGAAATTCTGATCTAAGGTAGGATCGGTGCTTTATTACCTAGTTTGTCCAAATTATTTAAAAGTTTTATATAAATGTAAAATAGTGGATCATTTTATCATTTTTTAAAATTCTAAGTATTATATCCCAATTTACTTAATTCTCTCCAAAAATTGTGTTTAATCGACAATCATCAAAATTTGTCCTTTTAACTAGTCTTTTCCAATCTCAAAACACTGACCATACGTTACGTCAGTTCGAGTGTAATACGCACGAGTAGCACGATGCCCGAAGCTAATAAGAGTCGTGCGCGAGCGCGAACCTTGAAAGACGTTAAAAATAGATCATCCTCCAGTCTGCTAGCAAAGCGCTGCACTTTCTGTTTTTCTCTTTTCAATTTCTCGTCACTTAAAAGCCGCGGGAGGACAAAGAGAGGCGCCGGCGCAGTAGTTCGCGCCAAAGATTTAAGGAGTTTTTATCGCGAGCCTGCTCAGAGAGAGCCGCTCGCTTTAAGCTTAGACGCGTAGGATAACGACAAAAGCGAAAAGCATAAAAGCCAGAGCGCGCGCGTAAAGCGCGAACGAGATAGCGCGGGATACGGGCTGAGAAACGGCGCCGAAAGGTCGGAGACAGTTAAGGAGCCCGCGTGGAGGAGCTCTTGATATTAAGATGTATTGAGATGCGAGCTCGGCTCGCGCAGGCGTTTTATGGAGTCATATATTCGTGGTTGGTTTGATTAGAACTAGGTGGCCTGCTTTTTATTTTGATTCTAGGAATTTTATTGCCTAGATTTATGATAGTTTTTGTAAATTTATTAAAGCAAAATTTTACTGCTTCGCGCAATGTGATAGTGGGTGATTGGGGCGTATATTTTATGACGGAAAGCGTAAAGTTTGGCTTTCTCTTATGAGAAAATTGTATCGCGAAAATTTCTCAATATTTACCTGAAAAAAATGTCATTGGATGAAAAATGGTGCTGCTTTGTTTTCTGCACTTCGATTATTTTTTGCGTAGCACAGTCACGTTTCTCTTATATTATGAGAGCAGGTTATAGGTTTTCATAAAGAATGATATATGGGTGATTTTATATAATGTCATTTTTATTTTGAGACAGTAAAGAATGATTTACTGATTAGTCACTCGGCCTCAAATCGATCCTTTACCATTATTTGATCTAAAAAATTATTTTTACTTATTGCAAATATCGATTATTCATTCCAATTTTTCAAAAAATTTCTTTTTATATCCAAACAGAAGTATAGCAAAAATATTTTGAATTTAATATAAGCATTCCATAATAATTCAAAACATACACATATTTAAATTGAATTTTATTTCATTGTTTAAATTGAACTTTTTTTCTTACCATATTTTTTCCAGAAATGATAATAACACACATACGATCTTACATACGTACTTTTCTTGCGTAACATTCAACTCTTTCCGAAGCTCGCTAGTGGTCCGATCAAGGAATATTGGACATTCGCGGTTCTGCTTTTCCTTGGACTTGAAGTACCTAAGCAAGGAAGCTTCACGGGTGTAAAACGCTTTTCGTCGATTTCGTTTCGATTATGGAAACGACAGAAAATTGAAATGGGAGGCGGTGCCGAGCGAGGGAAAATTGAGAGCCCTCGCGCTGAATAAAAATGCGTACAGTTGCCCAATATGTTTAGAGTTAAATCGATTACATTTCTCGGCTATTTCATGATTGTCGAGCAAGAGTAAAAAGGAAAAAGTTATTTAGAGCGATGGCGAAGAAATTGGATGAAATTTTTAGATGAAGAATAGAAGTTCGTTTCGTTCTCAGATTCCAAATAGAATCAAATTTAAAATTTAATCATGTTTTCCTACGTAACTACTTTTAGCGGGCAAATTGTTTGAGCGTAAAAGTGTACGTCAGTTTTGATTGATTATTGAGAAAATGTAAAGGAACTTTTGTACATTATAAAAAACTAAACGGAGAAAACAAAAGCATTAATGTATTTTAGTAGTATTATCAATAAAAAAATATCAAAGTTTGCTATATTCATTTACAAAGATAAAACATACGTATCAAACTTCTTTAAATTGTAAATACTCATACTGTTAATCATATCCATTTTCGCTTAAAAACTAAATCTGAGCGACTACCGCGCATTTCTACGAGTTATTAAAGTTACCGGAACAAACAAAGTCTCTATGCAACTCGGTTGAAACCGCATACATATAAACCTCGATCGCCCACGCAAAAACCAAAAAATATAATATATAAATACGCTCTGACGCTCGAAAACCAGCGAAAAAGGAGCATCAGGAGCGTCAGCGGCCCCGCACGCGCATGTAAATAAAATCGCGATAAACTTAACCCAGAAGTGCATCGGCGAATGAAACTCGCTCCATTTCGGTGGCCAGTATTATTCACCGCCTCTCTTCCTTCTTAAAACGCAAATCCGCCAAAAAGTGCATGCAGCTGCGAGTTGACACTCGTTCCTATTCTGCGGTTACATAATTTTCGACGCTCTGACGAGTATAAATTGTAATGTACTTTCTCCAAAATTGATTTGTAAACAATTTTTCACAATCGTATTTTTGCTATTATAACGGAGGAAGAATAAAAAAACCAATATTCTAAAAATTGTTAGTATAAGCATATAGGTACTTTCAAATCGAAACTTTTTTAATGCTAATATGTTCTGATTTGCAAGCTTCTATATACACTAATACTACATCCCTCACCATAACTTCAAAAGACTTACTTTCCATTCTTTTCACTGTTTTCTCCGCCACACACTTTACTATGTAGAGCGCAACCTGTTTCTCAACTTTTTGAGGCCCCGCAACTCTTACATAAGCATATATATCGCTGGGCGAGTTCACACAGGCTGCCGCGTCTGTCGCGCCCACGAACTTTTTCGCTAGGCTCGCTCACCCCGAGCAAGTTGTACAAGCGAGTTTTTTAATTTCGGGACCGTGCCAACGAGGAAAAGAGTCGGCGCCTTTTTTGCTCCGAGCCCGATTCGATGCCTTCTGCCACTTTATTTCTTTCCTCTTCTTATTTCTCGATTACCGGTGCCCGCCTGGAATTGAGACGATGACTTGTTTTGGAAGATTCTGATGTTTTATAAGGCGGAAATCTAGAAATTTATATAACCTGAATTTTTTGTTTCTTAATCAAAGCTTTAAAAAATTGGTTTTTATTAAAAAAGTGAATAATTTATCAAAAATTCAATATTAGAAATGACAGGAAAAACTAATAATATTTATATTGTTAACTATTTTATATTTTATTATTTAATACTGTTAAAATTATTATTTATTTCATTTTTCTGTTATTTTAGGTGCTCTAAAATAAATCTACATCTATCATTTTCATTTGTCAAATATGACTTTCAAACGAAAAATAATGTTCTTTATTTTATTGGACATCTCATAACTTATCTTTAAAAATACTATCTGTACATGTTTGACACAAACCCCTTAAAATGAAAATTGAAACTCTTTTTCCAACTTGATAAAAAATGATTAAAAATTTTATTATTTATAATATTATACGCAGAATAGCTATCCGTATTCATAGAAAAAATTCATTTCGTTTAAACAAAAATATCTCAACCACCAAAAAACGATTAACCCGCTCAAAAACAATTGGCACAATGCTCTTACATTCTCCAGCCCGTGTACACCACAACTTTGTGTAACCCGCCTTCCACAAAAAAGCCCCACCAAAGTAAACCTTTAAATTCCGTTCCGTGAAAAAAACTCAGAAGAGCGTGCGCAAATAAAAGCGCGACAGAAAAGGCTGCTCGTAACAGGCGGCAGGAAAAGAAATTTATTGCGATCGCGCCGAAACAAAAGCACACCATAAACGAACCTACACGCGCATACAAAAAAAAAATGAACGCGGGGGAGGAAAGGCAAGCGGAAAATATAACGCGAACTCGCCTGTTTCCCGCCTCGTTTTTGACCGTGACACGTTACGGACGTGCATGGCCTCTGTATGTGCGAACGGGACAGAAGCCCAGATAAATGGGCACTGGAATTTTACGCCGATGCGTGCCCACGCGGATAAACGAGATTATTGCGGGATCGACTATTCTCAATTAGTTGCCGCGAGAAATTTTCTGCGCGGCTCTTTTAATTTACTGTTATTGCGCTTTGAGAAAAAAAGTTAAGCCGTGTTAGCGCAGGTTTATGGGTGCCTGTTTTCTCGTTTGGATCTCGGGCCGTAAACTTTTCATTTTGAATGTTCGAAAGCCGGTTTCGAAATTTTGGATATTATGTTTATATTTCAGCAGCTTGACTGAGTGGACTTTAAATGTTGATAAAAATTTATGTAAAAAAATTCTGTACATTAATGCACTTTGGCGAGCAGTTGAGGGATGCTAGAAAATTCAAAATGCGCGCTGTGGTGGGTCGAGGGTTGGAGGATTTTCATTAAAATAGCTCATCGAACTTTGAATACTAATATGCAGCGTTTAATTAAATTAAATTTATAACGCGAATAATGAACTCACGTAAGCAAACATTCGGAAATTTTTAATTAAAAATTTTACCTAATTGTGTGAATAATGAAGAAAATTCCATTTATTAATTTTCCGTTCTAATTAAATTAAAATCTTTTTAATTCAATAACTGTCCTTTCTACGCTACAGTTCATCCTCTCATTACGCCCATTATACGATAACTGAATAGCACCTATAGAAACGTTACAATGATCTTCATCAATACCGATTCCTCATACCAAATTCAAACGAAGTAATCAACTTGTCGCACTCGACGTGTCTTTATTCTTTGTCCACCTAAAAAATTTCCACACGTTTTTCTCTTCGGACGTGAGCATTTTAACTTATATAATGCAGTATGTATAGAACATATGCACCCGCCCGGGACATAACAGCAACTCCCGGCCATTTTATGGGAAAACTTTCCTTAAATTCGCCGGGCATTCTGCTCGCGACCTTCTCGTTTCCGACCCCCCCACCCCCTCTCCGCCCCGACCCATAGAACTTGCGAACTGCAGCGGTGCCTGCGATGGTGGATGGGAGTAGTTCTCAAAATGCAAGGAAGCTAGTGAAGAAGTGGAAATTGCTAGAGTATAAAAATGATCTAGAAGCGAGATTTTGAAACGTATATTTGACGTTTATTTTGCTTTGAAATTTTACTTGTATTAAATTTTGGTAGCTGTGTGCGGGTTTAGAGGTTTATGACTATTTTATAGCATTTTGTGTATTTTAAAACTGGTTTATCAAAATATAACATTTTTTAGTTTTAAATTTATAATTCAAACATACATATTCAAGTTGTTTTATTAATTATGAAAACGTATTAAAAGTGACTGAATAACAATGTAGTGGCCTTTTAATATATAATCATTTGTTTATTATTCAAAAGTCGCAAAAGTTTTATTAGTAGTTCAGAACTCATCAGAAATTAATTCTGATGAGTGATTGGAAAAGTTCAGAAATTCCAAACATTTAAACCACAACTTTTTCGCATCCAGTTCTCAATCAAACATAGTTCAAAAACATTTTTGTCCAGGAATTTTTATTCACAGCCTTGTAATTACCCTGATTTTTGCTTTTCAGGCCATCTTCATTACCCACTACTCGACTATTATTCACGCCACCTCACCCACTTTATTACATCCCTCTGCAAACACACAAGCTCGCCGTTTACACAACCGCAGCACTAGGCGTCAGCCTCAGCTCAGCAGATAAACGCGGTTATTATTTAACCCTCCCCACGGATAGATGAATTCACATGTTCTCTACACGCACGCACGCACGACCAACTTCAGAATCGTTCGATTAATAATTAATCACGGCCCCGAAACGCTTGCTTTTTTCGGCGTTTAACGGCCGCTCGTTAAGCCAGCAGCGCGCGCGTCAGATCCAAGACGCGCGCCGGCCACACATGTTATTTGCGCGCGGCAAACTCGCATTGAAACGCAGGACTAATGCGACCCCTGTAAACAAGTCTGCCGTGCGGATGTAGGCCACAGCTGCTGTGTATTAGCTGCTGCAAGCGCGTAAGAGCGAGTAGGATTATTCGGGCTTTTGATGAGGCGCGCGCTAGCTTGCCGCTGTTTACTCGGTGACTTCTTTGGCGTGACTTCTTTTTCGGCGGGGCCCGGAGTACAGTCGGGGTTCATTAGCGGTACTCTACTCTACTTTGATCTAATTTTTCTTTAATACAAGGGGGCAAGTTGGTTTGCGCGCACGCTCGGGAAGTTAAAGTTTTCTTTTGAAAAGCTGTTTTCAAAACAGTTGGAATTCGGTGAAACGCGTTCGAAGTAACAAAAGATACAAATTTTCTTTTGAAGCGAGCTTTTTTTGGTAAAGACTTTCAAGTTTTGCGAAAATTTTGAAATCGCTATGCAAAAGTTTTCGAATAAAAGTGACGTTCTATAATCCTACTTTATTTTAGTTGTGCTGCAAAAAAGTTTTATGTATGATTTTAAAATGTTGATTTTCAACTTCTTTTAGTTTTTAAAATAAAAAAATATTATTAGCTGTATTATATAAAATTCATTGAAAACCTAATAAATTTTTATTCAGATGGTTATTTATTTATAAACATAGATTGGCAAAGTCACATAAATATTTATTTGAAAATAAATTTATAACTGTTAAACCGGAAGCCTTCGTACCTGGACAAAAGTAACTATATTTAGTGGAACCAAATAAGCTTTTTTAGAGTTTTTAATTTCTTCTTTAACAAAGAGAAACATGAACATAAAATATATATTGTATCATTCATATGGCTTTGTTGGGCATCAAAGCATGACTGAATGGGTAAAATTATAAAATTATTTAATTTTGAATATTTATAATGTTGAAAGTAAGTGGGTCCTCTAGATGGACCCATTTGAGTTTAACGGATTAATTTATTATTAGTTTACTATTTACATTTTAAAGACAAATTTACTTTATTTCAGTATATAAAGGCTGTATATTTCAATAAAATACTTAATATAAGTAACTGCAAAAAACGAATTTATGCGTAAATCAAATCGAGAAAAATCTCGAGTAAATGCTGTTAAGGTTAACCAAGTAAAGCTGAAAGGTTCATTTATATGTATGTCGCAGTAGATAAAGGACGATTTAGTCGGACAATAGTAATTTCTTTCAACTACTTTTTTTCTTTCACTTTTCTACGAGTTGCAAAGAAACAATTTTAAATTTAAATGTTTTATATATCTTTAAATAATAAATAAATTTTTTACTTTCTGTAGATGAACGTAATCCATTTAAAATTATTTCTGAGAACTAATTACGTAATTTCTACAGAATTTTTTGCTTCAGTTGGAATAATTGTAAAAAAAACCCTTATCAAAAAATTTCTTTAAAAATTTCGCGTCTCTTGTACAAATTAGGAGAGCATCTATACTTTTGAATCTCGTCCTATCTGCAGCTGAATTTTCTCAACTGTCGTTAACAGTAAATTCTCGAATTATTTAGAGCACTACGTGTATGTATAAAAAGTTTCAAGTGCAATAGTTAACCGTTAAATGAGAAAAGTTTGATGGAATAATTCGATGAATACATGCGAGCAAGAAAATAAAAAAATTCATATTATCCATTATTCTTTCTTTTTAAAATTCTAAGTGGCATCCTTCAATCTTGATTGTATCTAATAATAAATAGGTAGCTCTATCCGCGATTTTCAGCAGATCGATGAGTTCTTAAAAATTTTAAACTTTCCGTCGCATCGATAGCCTACCGCTTAAGCTTATTTCGTTCTAAAAATATATATTCTCGGTTGTTTTTGTACAGCTCCACATTAAGCAAAAAATGTAGCAACTAAAAAAGTGTCTAAATTAAGTATCCACTGAATTTTTAACGCAGACAGTAGTCACTGCTACATTAACAAATCATGCTGAATTATAAATTGCCAGTTAATCTCGCGCGATTACATTTTATGTATTGCGAATAAAATATTTTCTTTTCTTTGTTTTATGAAAATTACATCTTCCTCACATCTACAAATGGCAAGTCCTCATTTCTGAAAAAAATTGAATTCAACAGTC
>UELX01006283.1:0-11289 GCA_900480035.1 Eupelmus urozonus | reverse complement strand
GTAATATTTTAAAACAATACTTTTTCACATAAATTATAATTTTTTAAAAATGAATTCTAAAAAATATGGATAAAAATTTACTATAAAATAATTTTTTAAATTAATTTATTTAATAAAACTTATGTATCATTAAAAAATACTTTCGTTTTCTTCTTAACGCATTTTTTAACTTTTGTTTTTTAAAGATTTATTTCAATAAATTATGCTAATCGTCGTAATAGCTAAAGAACGATAAAATAATATTAAGAAGATTACAAAAAATGATTTATTTAAAAAACCATTTAAAAATTATTTAATTAACGAAAATTATTTTAATTTTTAAGAGTACATTTCGATACGGGTGTGGAAGTTGGTTATTTGCCTCGTGAGACGTTTTTCGCCCGAGCGAAGTGAGACACAAAATCCGAAAAATCATCTTAATAAGTTAGGATTTTGAGGTTAGAGTGGCATACAAAATTTTATAAAAGACGTTAAAGAAACTGAAAAGTTACGCAGGAATATAGCAAATTTGTTAGAGGAGGAAATGTATATTTGTGATAAAAATATATTACTTGTGGGTGCTTTCAGGTCCAAAATATGAATATTTGAATCAGTGAAGAACAAAATAAGTAGAATTCAATCACGTATAATAATCAATTTCAATAATTTGCAAGACCACAACGATTACCAAAAGCATTATCTACATATTATCAAGAAAAAACTCTAAAACTCTACCTCATATTACAAAAATGTCCCTGTCTATCAGTCAATAAGAATAAAAATTAGCATATAAAAACGGATCCGCAGGACCTGGAACAATAAGACAATTCCATTGCGCCATCGGAAAAATCGGCGCTTGTTCGCGGCACGCAGTCGTAAAAACGCTCGTTGCACAAAGCGACTATCGAGGATCTCTGTTTCTCATTGGGCACCTGGACGAAAATCGCGCCATTTTCCCATTCACAAAGTTTGCATCTCATGCATAAGAAATTACCTTTGAAAACAGACCGGCTTGTGTACGAACTCGCTGCATCAGCGACGAAAAAGTCAAGTAGCGTGCGCATAGTGTCAACGAGAGTATGTCTACCTATACGAGGAAGTGAAAAGGTGCGAGTGCGCGGTCGTCTGCGAAAGGGGCTCTCCCAAAGGTGAGCAGCATTCTTGAGTCCAAACGTTACCTTGAGATACGTGGGCTCTTTTTTTTCGGGGCCGTTGCAGGTTTCAATTTATTTTTGGCCAGTTTCAAATTTTCAATTGAAGATGATAAAAATTGTCGGTGGATCGCAAATTGATCGTATTATTCGTTTGTATGTGAGACTTCAAGCTGTGAAATCGAAAAATAAATGTAAATTCTTTTGTTTTCTGATGAACCTTGACGGATCAAAGGTTGTTGATTGTGGGTGAATTTAAGACACGTGATGCACAATTTTACTGGTTGTTTGTCAAGGATACATTTAACTTAAAGTAATGACTTGGAATATTCGAGATTATGTTTTAATATTTATTCGAAAATTTTCAGAATTAAGTGTTTTTTTATTCTTTTATATGTTATACGTATGTACATTTATTGATGGCCTCTACATGGATAAACAAGTATGATAAAATATATAATACAATTGCCCTAATTACAGTACTTCTTTCAATATTAATTTTTTTTTTTTTTTTTTCGTTATTGTCATTAGCCACAGGTAGAGCTGCTAGTGAGATCTGATAAATTTGAGTACTGCCATTGGATAAATTTAAGTAAAACTTATCTAAACTTTATATAAAATTTTCTAGAAAACAAATTTTCTTTATACAAAAGCCTTTTTATAATGAAATAGATTTTTTAACATATTATTTCATTGGAAAATAACGAATGTGTCTGAATCACCTATTATAATGTTCGGAGATTGAAATTCCAACACGTTGCAATATATAAATAAGAAAACTATTTAATAAATTAACTCGATTTGATTTACCTTTAAGCTCACTATTAAATTCTACTTTACATTCCCATACATCAAAAGATTTAAGAAAGTTTTCTCATTAAAGGACGAAGTCATTTTTCAATACAAAACTTAGAGCAAACCGCAAAGTCCCAGGCATGCTTACTCATTATAACAAAGCCCGTTTAACCATAGTCCAATTAAACCTTCCTCAATGGTATCTCAACATTCCACGAAAACTTTTCGATCCAACCACGGCTACCATCTACCTCAGCCAAACCAGCAGACCCAAGCACTCCCCGCGCGCACAATGCGGCCCAAAAGTCACGGAAGAATCGAGCAAGGACCTCAAGCTCTCGCATCCGTATTTCTCATGCACAGATCTCAGGCCCACGCTTAGCGCAGCTCTAATTGCATCAGGTATTCCAACGATTCGACTCAACAAAAAAGGCCGGTCCCTATCTGCCGTTCAGCCAGAGACAGGCCATGTATTTATGGGTATACATAAGCTCACAAGGGGCGTGGTGCAGCTGTATTATACGTATATACATATGAATGCGGCAAGTGTGCATATAGGTGTGCGGGCGCTGCAATAGCTCGCTTGCGCCCGATGCGGCAATAAAGAGCCGGGCCGGGAACTGCCGGGAGTAGCGGTGGGCACGAACCTTCGCAGACCTCGTATAAAACGCCCCTCTCGGGCCCGCGGCCGCGCACTGTTTCTTTCATCCTCTCGGGTGCGCTCTCCGTTGTACACCGCGAGCTTCTCTGTCTCGCGAGATGAGTGCTCTGTTTGTAAGTGAATCACCTTTTGGCTTCCGGGAGATTAGTGAGATGTGCGATTGGCGAGGATTTTGGAAAATTTTGGACCAGTGATTGGGATTGAGGGATGTTGAGGTTTTGGGGGCTGGTTTTTGGAGGGAGGATCGTTGGGATTGATGAGTGATTGATTATGGTTTGAATTTATTGGAAATTAAGAAGGTTGCGGAGATTTTTGGTAAAACAAGTTTTTTAATTATCGATCGTAATGAAATCAATTTATATTGGTTTTGATGTATGTGTGTGTATTAAATACAAATGTTAAGTATTAAATATTTTTAATTTTGCATTTATTTAATAAAAATGAAAACAAAAATATTCATAAATCTATCAAAATTATTATAATTAATAACTAATGCATCAAAATTTAAGGTATTTGTAAATAATTATTGATGCATTCATTAATGATAATTTAAAATCATCACAGCTGGAATTAATTAATTAAGTTACAATAATCGCAAAATCTTATACAAGAAACAAAATTTTTAAAAGTATTTTTTTTTAAATTTAATTTTTAATAAATTTTATTAGTTTATTTTCATTCATCGTTCCGCATGGCCAAACAAAGTTCCTTTATCTTACTTACGTGCGGAGGCACAGTTTTCAAACCGGTTGGGTGCGAATGCGGATGTAGTGTGATTTTGTCATTGACTTTACATTGTCACTTTGAACAAGGCAAGAATTATAGAAATAAATGTTTATTGATCGAAATCTTATATCTTGTTTTAAATATTTAAAGTATTTTAAAAAATATTGAAAACTGTAATTTTTCTTCACTGTAATAAATTACACAGCGAAATCGATAAGTCATTGATCTAAAACACTTTCAGCACTTTGTCTCAACTCAGTCCAATGAATATATTAGCAAACAAAACAAGTCGTTATACAGCTTTCTCTTTCAAACATTGCATATCGTTTGCATTTTCGTTTTTGTTTTTAACACAAAAACACTGAAAACGTAATCAATCCGTACTATGAAAAAAATTGAAAACGTAATCATCCGTACTATGAAAAAAATTGAAAACGTAATCAATTCGTGCTATGAAAAAAATTGAAAACGTAATCAATCGGCACTATGAAAAAAATTGAAAACGTTTTCGAATTCTTATGGTAAACAAAGGAGAAAATTGATGGACATATGCTAGTTCAAAATGGTTGTTATGATGCTCTAGAAAAAAATTTAGATCTTTATATCTTTCTGAAAAAAAAAAACTAGAATTTAGTTTCGTCATTCAGAAATTCTTATTTAGTTATGCAAAAACTTTACAAAAAGATTTCGGCCATATGAAATTCTATAGAAATTTGTATTCACTTTATCCAACAAAACTTTTTAAACATTAAAATTCGTAATAGGTGATTGAGAATTCCATCATAAGTAATATGCAGATCGTAATTTTTAATGTTTAAAAAAATAAATTTTCAGCTTTGCTGGACAAACACGTAAAAAATTCTGTCAGATTTTCTATAGAATTTTCTATAAGCTATATCTTTATATAATTTTTTGCAGCAGTGCTTGCACGGTTACGTTTTCCAAAATATATCTGCAAATTTTATTCCCACAACAAAAACCAATCAAACCAAAGCCCATATTTTTTCTTCACACCCACCCTCGCGCATCTCACTCACATCCACTACTCATCCTTTCAGCTGATTCTGACCTGCGCGCTCGCCCTGGCGACGTGCCAGGCCCAGGACTACCTCCAATCATCTCAAAACGCTGCGATCCTCAAGGACCAGCGCTACCTTTCCGGCGACGGAACCTTCGGCGCTTCCTACTCCCAGGAAGACGGCGTCGAGTTCAAAGAGGAAAGCGACGAGTACGGCAACCGGCGCGGATCCTACTCCTACGTAGATCCCACAGGCCAGAGGCGCACCGTCACCTACACCGCTGGTGTCAATGGTTTTCAGGTATTTATACATAAACGCGCCGCATAATTAAAAAAAAACGCCGATCGTTTTCCGTCTCACCTGTAGATTTATTGTGCGAATTGGAAGGTGTATATAGGAAGAGAGCGCGTTTGTATGGTAATAGCTCTAGCTCTATAGGCGAGGTTCGATAACCTTTTTTAGAAAAAGCAGAGGAGTTGCGAGAGAGGCGGGAAACTAACGTGTCAGCGGGCCATTGAAATGATTAGGCCGAGCCTTCGAGCGCGCAAGGTTTATATGGAAATGCGGGGGGAGGCTCGATAACCCTTTTTTAGAAGCGCCGCCGAGTGCGAATTGCGTCAATTCGAAGTATGGGTTTGTTATGTGCGTTTGCATCATTGCCGGTGCTGGAATAATTGGGTTCTTCGCTCGCTTTTTCAAGTCTGCAGATCTTTGTTTAGTGAAAGTTGATAATGGAAAATGTACGTTGTCGTTGATTTTTTTCTTTTAGCTTTTCGAGTTCGCGGTACGTTCACTATGCGGACATTAGTTTATACTTAATGCGCTGTTGCAGTCGATCGATATTATTCAGAGCAGCGTAAAGGTACCTTGGGGATTATGTATTTTCCATTATTTTACGTGGATATTGTTACGCAATTGTTTTATTCATTATTTTTTTATGGGAAAACTTCAAAACAGTTCGTCGAAATAAGGATAAATATCTGTGTTGTTTTAGGTATATTACATTATTTTGTCATGGGAAAACATTAAAGTAGTTCGTCGAAATAACGATAGATATCTTAAAGTATTTATTTCGGTTATTATTCCTTATTTATCTAAAATTTAATGAATAATCGATTAGGTCTCAATATAGGAACTTATCATTTTATTGCAAAAGAATCAAAACAATCTTTCTTATTAATAAAGTATACTTATTTTTAAGAAGCCTCTTAATAAAGCATTGTTTGGACTATTCACATTACTAAGAGTAAGAAAGGGTGTGACTATACTTTTTTATTGTCTTTCGAATATCAATAGAGCATAACTTTCATCCGCATCAGTAGGTTTACTTCAACATTTGTTCCACTTTTCTCATGATGTAATAATTTTAGCAACAATAGCTTTTCTTTCATAATTTCCATACCAGGTTACATAGTCTCGAATTTTTGTCACTTACTTTCATGATTAATGCTGACATATTAACATAAATTTACTATTAAAATTTTGAAAAGTTATTTTTAAATTTTTAATTGTTTTTTGTAAAATAAATATACATTATGTTTTTTCTGAATAAATTTTAAGATGAAATTTGCTTAACCCGTTTATAATAGAGAGGAACTTGTAATATTTAAATGAATTAATATTTTCAAAAAATACAACAATATTTAAAGCTCATTTAAATATGCGTGTCCTGCAAGACTCACTCTGACATAACCAATTAGAATCAAAGCAACACCATTACAAAAACATCCTCCACAACTCCAAACCCAAAAAAATAGAACGCCTCTCATTAACCACAAAACAATAGACCCTCCCAGCCCACGACAATCCCTCTTTCTCACACTCGTCCCCCATTTAAAAATTCCTCTAACGCACACAGGCAAGCGGCGATCATATACCGTCCCAGCCTCCACCCACGCCGCCACAACCGGAGTACGTGCCGCTAGCCCAGTACAATCCGCCTGACTACGTGCCACCGGCCCAGGCCCGCCTGCCCTCGCGGCCTCCGCGCTACCAGCTGGTGCGCCGTCCCTACGACCAGCAGCCTCAGTACGAGACCCAGGAGCCTGCCTACGATCCCCAGCCAGCCCAGCCGGCTTACCGAGCGCCCCAGCCTGCCAGGCTACCGCCTGCGCCGAGATACAACCGGCCACCACCGCCTCAACCTGAATTGGTGAGTTTTTGTTGTTGTTGTGGTGGGGATAATGGAATGTTGATTGTTGGTGCGAGCGAGTATTTTGATTAATAGGCAAGTTTATGTGTAGTTAAATTATATTTAGAGGGACTCGTTATTTATAAATTCAAAATTTTAATTTATTTTTTGTTTTCCGAGCAAATGTTCTTTTTGTTCTTACTTTTTTTTGGAAACTGTAATAGAAATTAGTAGTTCGGAATGTGGTCCGGTAACTGATGTAAGTATAGTTCGTTATTGAATAATGTTGACATGTATTATTTGATAAATGTTTGAAAAAGGGTATTTACGCAATTTTGCATAGATACAAGGAATTATAATGCATATTTTTTAAAAATAAAAAATCGTACTCTAAAACGACATTCCATCAGCTTGATGATTTCGCAACACTGGTATTATACATTATCGATCTTTTATCGATTATCTGAAGTTAGTGTCATGTTGTGTTATGCGTTAACGAGTCTATAAACTTAAAATATAATTAAAAATAAAACAACATTTTGAATCATCATTTTCTTGTTCAGAGTTCCTTCATTAAAAATTGTTTTAAAAGGAGTAAAAATTACTTTTCTTAGATCAGAGTTTTCTGTTTTTACAAAATTAATTAAAAAAACATTTTTTAAATTAACTCATAATTTATTAAATACATGTTTTTATCTCTGAATCATTTAATTGTAAAAACCAGAAAAATTTAATAAATCTTTATTTAAATTCATATTTTAAAAAGATATTCGTATACTAAAAGAAACGTGACATTATGTAAAAGAATAACTGATAATATATTAGAGTTATATAAAGAAAAACGATCAGATTGAAGAATTTCTTATTTCTTTTACATATATTTACTTTCAACGAGATAAAATCATCTTCTATAGGTCCATCTTAACCATCTCAATTTCATAATTTCCCCAATTCCATAACATATTCTCCCAGTGAAACTATCACCCCTCCCCATCTTAAAATTGATTTCCCACGTTAAAACCCACCATCCACCTCCCAAAAAACATTAAAATAACAATATTCAAAACCATTCATTCTCAGCTGCAGTACCACTCGCCCTACGCCGAATACCAAACCGGCTCTCTCCGCTACGAGTCCAAATACGACGAGCCCGTCGGCCCAATAGCCTCCCAGTACCGACCACTGGTAAGACCAACGGCACCTCCACCTCCACCCCCGCCACCCTCGGTGCCTCGCTATCACTACAACGAGATCACGACACCAGCACCAAGGAGGTTCTACCCACCGGGCAAGCTCGATTTCAACAGGACGCCAGATGGCTTCTCCTACACCTTCAGCAAGAGTTGAGCAGCGAATCGGTAAAGGAGATGGTGGGTGAAGGGGACGAGCGACACCCGATGGCTATAATGATGGTCTATACATGGGTGAGAGGATCATCAGCGGTTTCACCTCTGCACCGAGGTGTAGCCTCGTTTTTCCTCTTCTTCGTATTTTATGCTATCGTTATTCTTTAATCTCGCACGATGGCTCGCTATGTAATCGGTAGACAAGGAGGTTTCTCGTTGGAGCGATGGAATTTTTATTTTTTTTCCTTTTTTTGGATTGATTCTATTTATCGGAAGTTTCGTATCTGTGATAGTGAAACTGACAATCAAAATGATTATTGTACATCGTATACGTCCGTAGAATTATTCCCAATAGTGTATTACAAATGTAGAAAAATATTTTTTAAGACAATAAAAATTGTTATTTTGGATAATTACATGGATGTTTTCATAATAATAAATTAGAATAAACAACACCTTACAGATTATTTTAATCATGCACATGAAATTTGGTATCGAATCAAACTTTTTATACAGCTTAAAACAAACCACCAAAACAACCAACATTTTTTTCACATAGAGCAGCACTTGTTTACTTACTTGCCCGTCGTAAAAAATAATTTTGATTCCCGGAATCGCCCATCTGAAGATCAGTGTCCCTCGGGACTTTTTTAATTGGCCCGCGAGCGCATCGGCCTTGGATGTTTTTTCACGTCGCTGTCGAAGGAAGAGAGCTCCGCGCTCACCTGGAAGATCCGAGCTACTGATTGGGCCCGCAAAAAAGTCGCGGGTGGCCTCTATAAATTTATCTTTATCGACGAGATGACTTTCAGAGCGTCTTTTTCTACCCTTCGAGTCGTTTTGTGTATATGTATAAGCCGAAGACGCGATCGCGTGCTGCCTCTCTTTGTGGTGTACCTCGGTATTTTTTACTTGTATCGTCAATCGGATTAGCATTTTGCCCGATGGGACTTGCAGCGGTTCAAATAATGTTTTCCATTAAAACCGATGACCTGAAATGCTTACTGTGGTAGGAAGGTGAATTTAAAGGATTATTTAGAAATTCGTGTAGGAATGATATTTAAAATTGATTCTACAAATACCGAGCTGTGGTACCTATTAATTCTACTATTGAACATCTTAATGCGCTGCACGAAAAGCTCGATTGCATAACAACCGATAAGAGATCAGCGATCGAAAATGTCGATAAAAAGCAGCGAATTAACTCATCATCGTTTACTTATAAAATCGAATCAATGCACACATTCGTTTCAACGCAACATTTTGCCGGGCCGCAAAAACAGCTCTTTTCTTTCTCTTCCCAATTAAGGAAGCCGCATGTAAAACAAAGGTGTCGATGACGCAAATACGCCTCTTTAGCGCATTAGAGCGGCCAATCGGGCTAAAAAGGAGGCTGAAAAAAGGCCGGGCAGAGAAAAAGGCCTGGCTGGAACATCTGCTCCCTACACCAAAGTTCACATTCTCTCGCTCCTCCAGTGACTCGATTCACTTTCATCTGAACCTTTGCGATTCCCCTCGGCTGCATGGCGCAACGAGCGCGCCGTTCCCGCGCAATCACGCCCTGAACTCGCGCACTCGCTAGCTCTGTACTATCATTTTTTTTTTTACCTTCTATATACTCTGCGCTCTTTCTCTCTCGTTCGGCGAGTAAACGATCTAACTAAGTGCTCCCCGCGCTCTTCTCCGCGTGTGGGAAAGTACCAGCCGAGCGTCACATAAAAAATTGCCTTCGATCGATCATCTCCTTATAGCTCCTTAATTGGCCCTTGAAAAAAGCGATGTTGTCAGGGAACGGGGCTGGGCTTGTGCAATGTCGCTGAGTAGTATTCAAATTTGTACTTTGTTGTTTGGAGCTTGTGGGAGATGGAAGATGATAGATTTCGCGGGATGCGCGCTCGGGGCGATTCGCTGCAACGAATCAAATGTCAATTATTTGCTTGAATCTGATATTTTGGTGGTGAGAGTGGATTACTCTAAATCCGAATGAATTTCTGTTACAAAATTATAAAAATCTACATTTTTGAAAAGACATTAACAATTTAATTAAAAAATATTTCATTCGAATATCACTGTTTTAAAACAGTAGTATGACATACCCCGTATTTCCCAAACCAAAGTAAACCCAACGCTCCCCGAAAATCACAGGCTCACAACCCGCAATCAATCAACTCAAATCATTTCCTTTTTACGCAACGCGCAAACAGAACGACTCCACAACGAAAATCCCAGCCATCGGACCACCTCCTCACCTTCACTCCCAACTGATCCCAGATACGGCAAGATGAAACTCCGGATTCCCATGATGCATATCTGCAGCCAACCAAAAAACTCGATCGCGCATAATAGCTTGCAACTGCGTATACGCCGCGCGGTGAAAGCGCAACGATATCAGGTGCTTGCATATTCGGAATTCACGCTGAGCCCCGAGTGCGGCTTATCGCTGCTCGATCGTATAATATGGGAGCAGCATTTCTTGGGTTCCTGTGTGAGCACAGATTGGAGCTGTGGCTCGCCTCGCGGCCGCGCCCTGCAGCCGATCCGCGAGCTGAACCGGTGTGCGGGGTCAGGAAGGCTTTGTTTGAGATGGCCGTATGATCGGTGCTTTTTTATGCAGAGAGAGGATTTTTATTTTGGGTGCGAGATTGATTTTTTTTTAGGTTTTTGAGTGTTGACGACTAATAATGAAGGGAATAGATATCTGAAGGTAGAGAGAATAGGTTATCATCATTTTTAGAAGCTTACGGAAAGCTTGTGTGTAAACTAAAATAATTTTGGGATTTCAATAATATAAATTGTAATAATAAATAAAAGTATCTTAAGTATTAATTATAATAATTAAATGAGTGTTCAAAATCAAATTCAATGGTTAATGCTATCAACATTGTTAACACAGTAAAAATAAATAACAAATTTTGATCCAAGAGTAGTATATTGTACAACCTTGAAGGACAATTGAGGGCCCTAAAAGCCAAGGGGTACTAATGGGCTTTCAGGGCCCTCAATTGATTTTTTTCTAGTGAGGATAATAGGTAAATACATGAATACTGAAAAAATCATCGAAGTTTAAAAAGGCCGCTTCTTCCCTCGTTATACACTTTTGCTTCTATAAAAAAAAGCACGTTATAACTAAAGCAAAGTATAGATATAATAATTTAATAAAAATTTACTTTAACATTTTTTCCAAATTTTCATACGTTTTACAAAACTTTTAAAATTTGTATACATTTTACAAAACTTTTGAAATTTTTTAAAAGTTTTCAAAACTTTTGACATTTTTAAAATTTTACAAAATTTTTCAAATTTTTAAAAAGTAAAAAAGTTAATTCAATGAATAAATCGTCGCTCCTAACGAAGACTAGTACTTTTTAAAAACTACCTGTTTTAAATTTGTTATTTGGGACTTGAAACAAAAATAAAATTTTTTTCGGAGCTCAATACATTAAAGATGCAGTATTGATATTACATATTCAAAGTTCTTTGA
>UELX01006282.1:0-11294 GCA_900480035.1 Eupelmus urozonus | reverse complement strand
TTGCTCGACGTCTTGCAAATATCGCTAGAGAGGCTTGCTTTAATCGCAAGAATAAGGAAATAAGAATAATTTCCAGATACTTTTAGGAATAATTCCTAGACCTCTCCGTGTAGGTCATTTTACTCAGTGTAGCCAGGAAATGATTTTCAATAGGGTTTTTCTAAATCCAATTTTAATTTAAAAATAGTTATTTACGACACTAGTTCGGTAAAATGATTTTAACCTCGTGCGGATGTCAATGCACGAGCAAAGCGAGTGCGGACAGTTTAAATGAGGTTAAAATCACTTTATCGCGTATGTATTATACATAATTTTTTGACACGACGTGCGGAAAACTTGTTTCAATGCACGCTTTTCCGACCGAGTGTGCGAGAAAACGAACTTCCCGCACGCCGTCTGGAAAAAAAATTATCATTGATGTTTTTTTCACTAAAAAAAAAAATGAAAAGATATAATTTTTAAATTAGAAAGTATCATTAATACTTTGAGAGAAGAATCATTAGAAAAAATCCACCCCTAAATCCTGGTACTCGTAGCCATTAACAAATCAAATGAAACGATTCAAGAACCAAGCTGTCAGTTCCAGCCTATCTTATCCACAACTTCCATCTCTGCATTTGTTTCGAGAGAAGCATCTTTCCCTTCCAGCGATGACGAGCGAGGAGCCGAGCATAGAGTGACCGTAGCTATCTGACCAGCTATCTTCGCTGACGGCAATTTCCGAGTCGCTTGCAAGACCGCGCAGGTGTCATCTCGCTTGTCGATGGTCGATGGTCGTTAAACGCGCGGGATCGAGGCCTGAGCTGTAACGTCATTGAGGCGCCTTCGATCGATCGAGGTCCCGTCAAGTCGATCGCTGCTGCTATTGAGGCAGCTTTGGGAAGTACGAGGAGGATGTTTCATGTCCGGTTGTGGTGTAGTGAAGATATTGGGTAGGCTGTGTCTATCTTGACGGTGGCGTTAAAAGATTATTGTGATTGGAATATGTTTTGAACTTACCTAGTTATGTATTAGTATTTTTACCTTTCGAAGATATTATAAAAACCGTACACGTTTTCTTATAAGATTTTAATGAAAATGAATTAATGATTTTTTTCAGGGGTGGAAGAATTTAAGTTCACAAAGCATTAACCAAGAAAAATTACTGTCCCAACAGCTGTAGTAAGAGGACCAAGACAGAAACTAAGAAGGAAACCAAACGATAAACCAACAAACTACACAGAATCCCTTCGAAAAATCATGCAAACATATCGCAGACGGACGTGTGAAGTGAAATGAGGCGCGAAATTGAGGATTCCCTTTTTCGCTCTGCTGAAGCAGAGACATCGATCGGGCTTTCCTCACACGTATACGAAGGAGAGCTCAGATATCATCGGCGTCCGTTTCACACCCAATTATTGGCTCGCTCGCGCTCCTGTAGCCTCGTAACCCGCACGGCCATCTCGGGCGGTGTATTGTGCGCTCCCTAGAGCCGGGGCTATTCACCACCGGCAGTATACAGCTTCGTTAAGGTGCCCGGAGAGGAGATGGAGATTGATAGGGAAAGTGGCAAGGGTGAGAGGAGAGGGACTTATCGCGGGCTTTCCGCAGCTGGACGGACAGCTGTCGCGAATCGCCGCGAGCGGTTTTCGTCCAGGTTGAAAGATAAAAGTGGAGCTCGCCTGCTGGCTATTGTGGGTAGGAATTCTGGAAGGTGTTGAGAGGAAGGGTTGTGCTTTTTTATGTTGTATTGTACTTTAAGCATAAAGAAATTCTTAGAAATTATGCATTAAGGTTATTGATTTACTTATTATTCTATTTTGTTAATGAATTTTCGTAGTTTATATATTTTATGAAAACATTATGTATGATAAAAAAATAATATTGCAATATTATTGTAACATTATTTAACTAATATTGTCATGATATTACAGCAATATTTCGTCATCATATCATTTACAGAAAAAAAATCATTTCAAGTATTAATAATACTTCAGAATTTATCATTCTTCATGAATTCTGCTAATACAAGAGCCTGCCCCTGTTTAACTGCACCCATCACGACATCCACGTATACCCGAAAGTCGCGCTCAAGCCTACAACGATATTGTAAACTATAACTCAAAGAATCGCCCACTTCCACTGAAATAAATTTTCCCTTCTACACTAATTATCTAAAAACGATCACTCTGCATTTCATCACCGCACCCTACCCTACGAAATTTCCAACATTTTCCAACCTTCCAATTTCGCAATCCTCCCACACCGTCAAAAGGAAAAAAGCCTCGCGTCCCCGAGCGACTGTTTTTCGTTGCCAGCACGGGACCTCCCACGAATGTCAATCGTCCGCGGGCCGATCGGCCTCGGCGATCTCGGCGGCCCGATAAAAGGCGCCGTCTCTCTCTCTCTCTCTCTCTCTCTCTCTCTCTCTCTGCTCTCGCCTTGGCCAGCTCGCGTATCGATCAATCGAGGAGATGTGTCGCGGGCCCCATTATCTCTCTTCGCGTAATGAGAGGAGCGCGCGGACTCACGCCTCCACGGCCAAGCCGGAGAAAGTGATCCGAGCTCACGCGCGGCAGTTCGTCTTCGTCGTCCGAGGCGAAAGAGACTTGTCAGGGTTAAGTCCGGCAATCGCGTCGTCATCGCGAGATCGTGCGAGACCGCCGAGCCGGCTTTGTAGCCGAGGGTACGTGGGAAAGGATGGATTTTTTTTTGGTTTTTCTAGGATTGTGTTGGGTTGTTAATCGTTTGCTTGCTGGGCTTATTTAATGGATCTGGATTGTGGTGAGACTTTACGGCTGACTGATGTTAATTATTAATGTAAAGTAATTAAGTATTTACAAATGGCTTTGGGAGTTAGTTTAACCTTTAGGAGTTCGAAAAACCACTAAAGTGGCTTGACTCTTGATCAATACTTTAGCCACGATCGACCCAGAATATGAGACACCTTTTTTACGCATTTTGTGAAGGGATCAAGTATCTCTAACCCTAGGCCTCTAAAGGTTAAAGAGATATTTTGTAATAAGAGTGTAACTCTATGAACTGGATAGCATCAGAAAACTGACTCGATATAGTGAGCTTAATTTTCAGGTACAAGCCATCTAGCTGTAAGGCACTGAACTATAACAATAAAATTATTAAAACACTGAACTGAGAAAATGAATAATTTGAAAAGTATTACATTTACAATAAAGGAGTGTTTTTTTTTAATAAAAAAATTGAATTTAAGAAAAAGAAAAATAAAAGATTGTGGAAAGAGAATAAAACCTAACTGTCAATTTGGTTTATCTGATAATGCATCGATCTCGTTCAGCGAAACAATATCATTTCTGACAGCAATTGACGAAAAAGAGTCCTGAGAACGACTTACGAGCGAAAACCGACCAATCGACGGGAATTGATCTGTGGATTTTTCGTATTTTGTGTAATTGATGCTGTTGTGAAGTTTAATGTTAAAAAATACTTTCTGAAAACAAACATTTTTTCAATAATTTCATTTTACAGGTAACTGTTTGTTTAAAACTAATTAACTAACATCCAGTCAGTATACTAAACAGGGAAATAAAGTAATCAATATACAAGACTCCTGGATTATTTCTGTCGGCTTATAAAGTTTATTCGTATAAATAAGTGCGTGTAATCAGTGTATTAAACCATGAATTCGTTTGTTAGTCGATGATCGCGCATAGTCCAGCTTTCATATCAGATATCCTCTAATGCCAGAACCAATCTGGAGCTGGTGGGTCTACATGATCCGCTGGACATTCGTGATCGGGACAGTGGACCTTGGTGTCGTAAGCTGGCGAATCCGGGGTGCGCCTCACGCATGAGCACAGAGTGCAGCCAGTGAAGTACGCCCTACCAAAGTGGCATTTTCGGTCCTCTAAAAGAAAATAGCGCGGGAGATGCTTTGATTATAGGACATCGAGAAGCAGGATGGATCACGAAAAAATATTCCTTTATGTAAAACTTAATTATTATTTGCTTTTGGTATTTCACTTTGATATATTTTGTTGCAATTTAAAATTTAAAAAAACAGAGAAAAATGCCAATAATAAAAAAATTACATCCCATATTCAAATTTTATTTTTATGTAGAGTAATTAACAATTGGACTGGAATCATTCTTTTTTTTCTGAAGAAACCAAAAAATGTTTACAATAAAGTAGGTTACAGATTTTTTTTTAACTACGTACTTGGTTCTTCGAAAAGAAAAGGAATCCATGTTTTTATATTTTTTATAATCATTACATTCCCTGAACTATGAGTCTTTTTTTTAGTTGAAGAATCAATAGCAAAAAAAGAAATATATCAAAAAGCAAACCTGCTTGGATTACCAGTGCAGTTGTCAGAAGCATCAATAAAAACAAACTGGTGTGTTTGATTATCATACTTAATCTATTTTGTGTTACTTATAAACTAATATCTTGATCGAAGCAAGTCCTGGTTACGACTGGAACGTGATTGCAGCGTTAAATGCTATTTTATACTACGGATACAGAGGCAGGAGCTTATATTTGTTTTTTTTTAATGAGTCACCCAATCATCATTCATAACTATGCGTTTCCATGTTGCTAAAGGAAGACATTTTCGCTTTTGAACGCAGAGCCGTTATTAATTTACATTACGACATCCATGTTTGGCTGATGAGAAACTGTATTTATTGAAAGAAACGAAGGGTTCTTGTCATCGTCCGGGCGGAAAGAATGTTTATGCCGAATTTCAACTCAGAAATAAAGAACGTTTTAGAACATAGAGTTACAGTATATGGCTCTCTGATTCATATATTCTTTATAGATAAGTTTATATCTTTTAAAAGTCTGAAGAATTATTCTAGTCCATCGAGGTACTCATTACATGGTTATTAATGTCTTTTAATCTGATTTTTTAATATTCTCTTAGTCATAACGTTTGGCATCACACTGAGCTCATTAGTTTTAAGACAACGTCTCAGCAGCGTTTCAAGCAGTAAAATATTGCAGGCATCACTTCGAGCATTCTTTTATTATTCTTGTTCCATCGTCAATGTCTTTAATGGTAAAATATGCAAGACGAAGTTGATCGATTGTTTGCAATCAATTAAGAAGATAACTAACCAACTATTAATGATACAATTTTATTGTTGCAGGTCATTATTAAAAATTAAAAAAGATTATAAATGAAATATAAAAATAATTACTCGTTCAGGTAAAATGCACGCAGAAGATGTAAAGTTTTTAGAAAATAATTTTATACTCATAAATTTCGTTATCAACTTAGGAGGGAGGAGAGACATTAAAATTTATGGTTTATTAAGAAGGTTCTTAGCTGAAGTAACTCGCCAATATTAAGTAGATTATCAAATTTGTTGTGGTAGACTTGTAGCAAAGAGCGCAAGTTAAGGATATACGGAAAGAGAAGAAAGAGAGAGCGAGGAATTGGAATGGATTATAAATACTATACTTTCCATAGTCTGCAATTTATCTTTGGGTAGTTAAGAATGTAAGAGCCTTGGTAAATAAAGTTGTTAGAAAAATAAAAAATACGAAAACAATTTTCAGCAAAAAAGATCTGTTACTTTCAAGGAAGAAAAGAGCAAATTACGAGTGTCATCAAGGTGAAGGTAGACAAAATCAAAACGATCAAAAGTATAGACCACCCCGCTTATTAACATTAGTTTAGCTGAATCAATCAAAATTGCTTCTCAGCGTAACCATTCGTTCAAACGTTAAGAGATAATTATAATTTTCTAAGAAAGCGTAATGCCCATCCTAAACTAATCCATTTGAAAGTTTTTGCAACTAATTAGCATAACGACCGAAAGAAGCAAAAGTACTTATTTTCTAGCGTCCGTGCGCTAAGCCCCTATTACCGATTTACGATCAGTAACTGGGACGTTTAACGCGTGTAAAACGCCTGAAAATATGCAACCGTCTAACCACATAAAACCAAGTTTAAAACGCGACGCTTTTACGCTACCCCGCGGATACACAGAGAAACTCTTCGGAAAGCAGTAAAAGTTGCTCGCCGATTGCGCGCACGTGTACGTAATATCTCGAGCGAGAAAGGGCAGTTAAAAGTTTATTTCTGCGCTGCCCGGTGGGCTCTGCAGATCGGGAAAACCGCCGCCTCTTTCTGCGGCTGTTGTGAATACTCGTAATGAAATTTATCGATGTATAAGCTGCTGATCGCGAGCTCGCTTAACAAGCCGAGCTGGAACGTGGGGTTTTAAGAAGCCGATGATATTTAAAATTAGTTTATTGCTCAATAGGCAGTTAAGTAGGTTGTCTAATTATTTATATTATTATGCGACTGTTAATTAACTCAAAGTTAGACTCTAGTTTGACTTTAATAAAATTTGAACTAAAAAATTTTTAATTAACGTTTTCATCGATTGTAAACGATACATTTCTAACAATTCTTTTAACCACACAAAAAAATAAAAGAATATAACATACTCCCTAAGACAAAGTTGTAGATTCAATCACCCATAAAACTCTCGATCCACTTTAAAAACCGAACCAGCTCACCCGTCTATTATCCCCGGCACATCCAACCGCAGTTCGAGAGCTGGCCCCTACGATCCCAGCACCGCGCAATCATCCCAGCTTGAACGAGTAGAAGTCGATTAGGGGGCAGCTCCTCGCTCGCTGTATAAATCCTCTCTCTTTCTCTCTCACGACTCTCGAGGCACGCCCTGGCCCTAAGAGCTTGCTGGGATCACGGCCGGCGCGACCTTGAGCGATTACTCGCGCCTGTATGATGTATTGGCCGTGACCTCGCGCACCGGGATAAGACGAAGGCGCCACACGAGGGGGGGCCTTTTTTTTAATCGAGTCGGTTATGCGCATGCAGGAGGAAAGCGGCTCGTGTATATGCATGTGAGCCGATTGACGTTAAGGATGCTGGGTTGGTGGGTTCGTTTTGGGGTTGTAAATCAGAGCTGAGAGTGATTTTGCCGGAGAGAGCCAGCAGGCGCGAGTGCGGTGTTGGTTAATTAATTGATTGGAGATGCGGATTTTTGTTGTTGATTGATTTGTTAATTTAGGTTTGACGTATGGTAGCTTTATAGTTTTTAGGGAGGAGGTTGGGGAGTTGTGCAATTTATTTGTTACATGACTGTAGCTGAGAGATTATGGAAAAATTCTTTTATTGGTTGATTGGAACCATTTAAAAAAAAAGCGAGTAGGTAGAGATACGAATTAATATATTAGAAGATCAATTACTTGCACGTCAAATTAATAAGTAAGGTGAATGAAAAACTATTATAAGAAGAGCTTTTATTTTAGCGAATGCAAATGATAAAAATATAGTTTCTATCAAATTAATGTACAACAAGATTACCATTCTTTAAAATCTTATATTCCCACATTTTCTTTAATAACAACTACACCAAAACGATTTTCAAAAATCCTAAAAATTTCCATTTAACAAATTACGACAAAATCTTCCCACGCAACCAAAAGCCCAAAACCAACAATTTAACCTCGCCGCGCAGCACCAGACGCAAATTCACAATTTTTCATTACCTCTATCTCCGATAAACATCTCAAACCGACCACCTCAGCTTTCCCTCTATTGGTACGCACTCTCACTGCGAATCTCCACTATCGCCTCGCGCGAAAAAGCCACCCAATCGGGCATTCTTGCGGGTATTCCAGCGCGCAATACCGGTAGGCCGTAAATTCCACAAATATGCTGAATCGCTCGCCCTCTCTCTTTTTCTTCCCCCTTCTTTCTCTCTGTTTCCACGCGGCCAGAGGTCGAGGATAGGTCGCGATTTTAATTTTCATCGAAGAAAAACCGGTTTTCCCCTCGTCCCGTCTGGCCGGCGTTATTTTATACGTACACGGGCTTTTCAATGCAGCCGGAATTTTTGCGCGCGTAACTCAGCCGGTAGCAGGATGCTGAATTTACATGTGGGTGAAAAGACGGAGGTAATCTCTGAATTATAAGCGTGTCAATTACTCGGGACGCGTCTAATGCGCGTATTGATGTTGTCTGCTTGTTCAGCCGTGTGGTTTTGTGCGTTGCGGCCGGGAGTGATTTAGCTGTTTGGATTAGGATTTTTTGCTTGAGGGGCTAATCCTAAGTTATACATTTACTTTGATCGAGTGATTATCCGTGGCGAGTTAATAATTGGGATGTTTATTGTAACATTATGGTGGTAGGAAGTTTCTCAGGCGAGGATGATCATTTGAAACTCGCGGCGGTATCAATAGATATGCAAAATTTTACGCGTGTAACTTAGACTGTTTTCACAGCAACGCGCGGTTAAGTAGATACGGGAATTGAATGTAGGAAAAATTTGCGACTTACGCGTGTCAGTTGCTTGGGACAAATTTACGAGTTTCGAGCATTAGTACTTTGTCGCTGAATAAAACGTTTTCTACCGCAAAGATTTAGTGAATAATTTAGTTGTTAAGATTAAAATTATTACACGAAGAAGCGTCATGTTTCATTTGATTCCGAATATTTTAGGCTTAGCTTGATCAGATAATTATAGTGCTTCTATATAACTGTTTATATAAATAATTGATCATATTAATAAAAAAGAAAATTGACAAACACTTTTTTATTTATTTGTTCTCTAGCCTGTAAGAATTATCATAATTTTTTTTTTAATTAACTCAAAAGCATTCAAAAAAGTACAGAAAAGACTTTTTACTTATATATACCATTAATACAATCATTTTGTCTTCTTTTTTTCTTATAAAAGCTACATTATTTTCTGTTTTTGTTCTAATTAGCACTGTATCAAGTCCTAAAACTCGTACTGTAAAACTCGTCTAACATAAACCGATATTCAAATTTCCAAACACCGTCTACACAAAATCCGCTTTAACTTGCCGATTTTCCCAAAAGCAAGCTAAGAAAAAGATCGCCGCCGCGCGCAGCGGCCGAGCGTCGTCACGATTCGCTCGATCGTGCTCGCTTACCGCGTCTTTCAAGCCGGCCGTTCACGAGGGGAAAGTCGCGCTTCTACGAACATCACACGTGTTAACCTGGCTCGGCGATCGCGGATAATTCGGCCTAATTAATACGCGAGATTTTGCAGCCGGGCTATATCATCATCGTCGCGGCGCTGTCAGAAGGTCGCACGCCGCAGACGCCTGCCTGGCTCTGAGCGGTTCTCACACTACATTTTTGACGCTGATTTTGCCGAGGATGTGGGAAATTTTACGAGCGAGTGCTGGTTAGGAGCGCGAGTTTATTGGTGTGGAATGAGGGTAAAGGTCGCTAAAAGTTGATTGTAAAATTAAAGGTGCAAAGCTTGCGGATGTAATTTAAACGTGACTTCGTTTGGTTTGAATTTATGCTAAGTTGGTAACAATAATTTTGGCATGTACAATATGGAAAAGTGCAGCTAATGTTTAAAAATTAATCAAAATATTCATAAATAATTGAAAATGGGTAACGGAACTGCTAAATAAAAAAGACTAAAATTACAAGATTATATAAAAATATCGATTTATTTACATCTTTCAAAATCCTCTTGAGTACCTCTACTCTCTAAACCAGACAAAGGATCCTGCAAGTTCTCACGACCACACCCTCCCTGCCAGTAATCGCGACTCCTACGAAGTAGACGGACGACCAGACTAGAGAGAGAGAAATCGTCTATTATACCGGAAATTCCGGCAAAATCATACTTGTATGCTTGTAAGAGTGCTTGTAACTAATATAAGGCAACGATGTAAAAATGGACATGATTGAACGTGTATAAATTCTGGAATTGGTGATGCTAAAGTAAAAAAAGCGGTTTCATATTGTTGGGCAAGATAAAATAAATTTTACAATAACCGAAAAATGTCTTGGCCGGTAAAAATTCAGTATCGTATCCATTAAGAAGAATTAATGTTTTTATTGAAAGACAGCAAAGAGCTATACTGATTTTTGGAAGCTTTTTTTTCTGTTTTGAACTATTACTTATATTTCTTTAATAATAGCAAATTGAGTTAAACTTCAGATTTTTTCGAAAAATAATTTTAATATTTTAGATTTTCTCATAATTGCTATAAAAAAATATCACAAAGTTAAATCTATCATTTCAAGTTATTTAAAGCATATTTTTTTTAGTGAATTAAAACTATAACATTATCTACATGTATATACAGATTCAATTTAGTTACTAGTTTTAACTTTAGTTAACGTGTAGCACATTTGTGCTATTGTACTCGCGTGATAACACCTTCTTATTACGATGAAATAAAATAAAAAAGGCAGCTGTCCACACCCGCGCGATCATACATTTTTTGCACTCAATTGCAGAACACGCAATTGTATTCACCATCATGTTCGATTCCGGAAACTGCTGATTATGTAAGCTAGTTCTACTACAAAGAACGAACTACAAAGGCAAATTTCTAATCTGATTTTTCTCTGCATCGGATCCAATTTAAATGATTTATGTAATAAAAAAAATGAAATTATTTTATAAAATTTTTACATTTAAAATTACTTATAAATTTTATTTTTTGTTTCACAAAAGAATAAAAATTACATACAATATATTTTTTTTAATTATTTATATAATTACAAAGAGGACAGAAAATGCATGTGTATTTTATTCCATCCAATTTCACAAAAATTTCAGAAAATATGTCAAATCAAGTCACCCACGCATTTCATTCACCGCACGCTGTGCAATCTATTACATCCACATACCCTTTACTCTGATCCTCTAAAACTAAGGAAGAAAAAAAGCAAGGCCAAAAAACACTCACGCACCGAGTACGACAAGCCATTATTCGCGCTCGCGCCCGTATACAAGAATAATGGCTTCCGTAAAAGGCGTTCGAGCCTAATTTTTCGCGAGCATAGCTGCGCGCACGCGCTCCTTAGAGAAAAATCCATTTTTCCTTTCGCTGCGTACGACATCGCTCCGTTTCTCAGTGATCGAGGTGAGGGCCGAAGCCACAACAAAAAAACAGCCATTCAACAGCAGAACGAGATTCGCAGCTTGATTTGGAAGGACGAGATAAGGCTTTGAGGTGCGAATTAATTGAAGTAGACTGCGTTTTAATGGCTCAATGTGAGAAAGTTGGTTTAATTATAGAAACGCGAATCGACAAACACGCATTTGTTGTAGTCAGTACGTAGTATTTGGATTGAGAAGTAGGATAAGATTATTAGAATTGTTATGACAAATAAAATTGTGCCGATGTAACATTAATTTAATTTTAAACATTAAAACAAAATATTTAAAATGTATTTGCACAATTGCTACCCTGGTAGAAATTTTCACCATTTTTTAGCTATTTTTTGGCCATTTTTTGGCCAACTGTGAAGAATTAGACATCCACTAGCCTATTTTTAAAGTTGGTTGTGGAAATT
>UELX01006280.1:0-11298 GCA_900480035.1 Eupelmus urozonus | reverse complement strand
AAATGTGTAGTATATTTACACACAATTTGTGTATTAAGCATCAATTTACACAAAACACACAATTTTCTACTGTGTAGTATAATTTTTGTTAAAACGATTGTTTATCACCATTCAACATTTTTTATATTTGACAATGCATTTCCCATAGTTACAATTTCTAGTTAGGCGACTAAAAAGTAATTATTCGATCCTTCCAAGGTTTGTCTCTAGAAAAAGAAAAAATTATCTTTCCCTTCATAATTGCTCGTAACCACATTAAAGTCATAAAATAAAAGTGGAGTAAATTATACAGCGCTTTCTTTCGCCCTCTATAAAATGGTAAATCAATAATCACTCTGCCAATGTACTCTTTCCTGCTTTCTGCGCGAGAAAAATGTTAAGGCTGCAGTTGCCAGTCATGTTTCTCCGAAGAAGCATAAGAGCACCTCCACTTTTTTTGCAACAGTATCGAAGAATTTATATTGCGAACTCATACAGTGCTATGAGTGAACTTACTTGAAGCGCGTCAGTGGCTACGAAAAAAAAATAAAAAGGGAGAGGCAAGACCGATGAAGCCATAAGAGTGACATGATATGAGGTAAATGTATACAAGAAGGAAAAAGAGAAAGAGAGAGAGGGAGAGAGAGAGGTGATAAAAGAAAAAAGAAAGAAAGAAGAGAGTAGCGGATGAGAAAAAGATTATAAAAATGGGAAGCGAGAGGAGAGGTGGACAGAATGAACGATACTGGATAACCGGGGGTCTAGGAAAAAGAGGACAGCTGCAAGAGAAAGAGGACGGGAGTTACACGAGTACAGAAGCAAGGGTCGGGATTTAATTTAAAAGAGCAAGAGAGACGAACCTACTGCAAAACTCTCTCTCTCTCTCTCTCTCTTTCTTTCTCCTTCTTGTAGCGCGGCGAGAAGGAGCTTTCAAGTCAAAGCTCCTAAATAAGCCTTCGCCAGGGCCTTAAAGCCTAGCGCGAAGACGCGAAAGCCAGATGAACAAACTTTTCAGCTTGGGCGAGCCTCCTCTCTCTCTCTTTCTCTGAATCGCTCTGTTTCTCCTTCTTTTTCTCTTTTCCTCTGCCTTCTTCCTTCGATGTTTCAAGAAAGATTCACGATAACAAAAAATAAAGTATTTTTAATTAAATATAAAATAAAACTTATCCCTTATGTAAAAATTTACTGTTTCTGAATCTCAAGACTCAAATATTTAAATGTAATTGTTATATTATTAAAGTGGTTCTTTTGTTACAACTGATTGAAAAATATATATATAATCTTATTGCTTAAATCCAAAAGGTTCAAGTTTACTGACCGTTTATTGATGCAATCCTACATTTTAACATTGTTTACACAGTGCAAACAGTTTCGATTAAATAAAATAGCTCAAATTATTAGTACTGAATGTGAGTGCACCGTTTTCGATGGTCAATTACGAGGTTTATACAAAAACAATATGTAAACTTAGATTTCACAAGCGCATTATAAGAAAACAATGTTCGATAAGGGCATAGACATTACCCCATTACACCCTCATGTGATGGAACCGGCACTTAGGCCGGTTACGCCCACCCTTGTTTGCATGAATCATATTTAATACGTAATACGCTGTAATACTCCCTTATAGCGATATATTTTCAAGAAATTCTCATGATAAAATTTCAAGATTTAGTCATTTAAAAAATAGGATAATTCAAAAGTATAATATCATAATTAACAAATCTATTTTACTCAATATAATATTCAATATAATTAAATAAAATAAAAAAATTTTAAACTTTAATTTTGTTAATTTTATTTTAATTACATTTTGTTCTATAATAGTATAAGAGTATCTTAAAAAAGAAAACTATCGTAGCCAATGAGCATCCAATAAATTCAATAAAAATAAGCTGAGTTAAGAGAGCCTTATCACTCAAATTATCTTGTCCTTGTGTATTTTTTGTACTACTTCGTTTTCTCACCCACACATCTTCCATTCCTGACTCAATAATGCGTAACATAATTTGGTCAATCTTTTCAACATAGGGTGAAGATTTTTCAAATGCATACACCTCAAAATCTTGAAGTAGAGATGCTTCAGCTATTTTCATAATACGATTACCATCTTCATAGCCATATAAGCTAATTATATATCTTGCATAGCTTGACGGTGAAATACAAATAGCTCTTTTAGTTTTTCTTAAAATGTTTACGCACTGCATAACGCCTTGCACTGGTTTAGATCTAGCTCTGAACTTCTGAAGAATATCGTCATCTCCTTGAAGCGTATCATTTCGAGCATATATAGGTAAATTTGAATCAAACAAAATATCAAAAGAATCAAAAATTTGTTCTTCTTGCATAACTTCAATGTATGTTATCAATGTGTAAATTTCGACAGAGTATATCATCGATATTATAATTGTAGCAAAAAAAATAATTTTTTCAGACAACCTTTTTGGTTGGCTTCTTACCGTTATACCTAGCAATATTTGAATCAAGTTTAAAATTTTCCATTGTTTTTTAGAAAATTTTAAAAGTTTTATTACACTGATCAAAACGAGCACGACTATCAAAAACATACTTAAACAAATGGAAAAATCTAAGGTCAAATTTACTTTAGACACTGATAAAATTGGTACGATCATCACTGTTTGTGCATCTACAATCAATCTACCCATAACAACATTTTTTGCATACAAGTCTGAAATTGCTAAATATTTCATTGGTATTATATTTATTTCATTATTACTTAATTTTCTAAACATAGTTGTGTATAAATTCTGAATATTATCAGATTTTTCAATTATAGCATTTATTTGAAAATTTAGTTTTTTCGAACAAATATCAAGAGGTTTATACTCTAATCCTTCAACTGCAATATTATTTTGCGAAATATTTTTAAAATATATATAAGGCACTAAGTTAAAAACTGATAAATTTAAAGAAAATCCTTTCATATCTATTAATTTATCTGGGAAGATCTGATCCACGTTTTTAAATTCTTTTGAATTATGTCTATTTGTGAATGGATTATAATTCATTACAATAACATGATTGTAATTCTCAATTTTTATAACTGAAATGTCCAGAAACTTAAAATGCCAGGCATGCAGTAAAATTGTTTGTAATACATCGTTGTATGAACTGCTGCTAAAAAATATTAACACACATTTGGGTCTTTGTGGTAAAGGTGCTAGTTGCTTAAATAAATTCAATAAGTTCAATATTCTTCCTATAAAACCTTTGTCTCCGGTTTCATTTTCAATGATAATAGGTAATAGTGTAGATCTAGGATGTTTGAAGATTTCCATGTTCAAACATCGACTGTAATTAGAACTTGTTGTTTTTTCTAAATCAATTAAAACTGTTGGGTTTTGATTTAAAATAATTTTATATAAAGCAATTTGCAAAGAAGTATTAAGGTTTAACTTATTACTTGAAAATATAGTTATTTGATAAGGATTAGATTTTTTTAAAAATAGTTGAAACAGTTCAATATGTGATGAATTCGTGAATCTGGCTTTGAAAAAAATTAACATTAATATTTTGCAAAGGAAGAAAACATTCATATCGTAGAGTATATATTCTAAATTAAATCTATGTATACATTATAAGCAGAAAATTGTTTAGTATATAGAAAATAAGTATTTATTACAAGTGCGTAGTAAGCTTCTATTTTACTTTAATCTTTTTTTAATTTCAAGTTGTGCTGATTTTTATATACACTTTACCAATAATAATTACCAGAAAAATGAAAACTTGATGAAGTTGTAGCTCGGTGTTAAAAGTACAAGCTAGACCAAATTTTTTGTTTACAACTCATCATAAAGAATATAATAGCTTCTTCAATAACCTATTTAAAGGATAAATTATTCACATTTTTAATCGTTTCAAAAGGCTATTCGCATGTTTGCAAGTTTGCATGTCTTTCACATTTACATTTAGTGTAATAAGCACCAACTGAACAACTTTTAATGCGGAAATTAAAATTATATTTTTATAAATAAGAAATTTATTTTAATCTATGTATAAGATAGTTTGATTAAATTTTAAATTATTAGTAATAATAATCTTAGTGTTTCTAAATCAAAGGCAAAGGTATGGAAAAAATGTATCGTTTATTAATTTTATAAGTAGAGCCTATACACCGAGTGCTTTTGTGTTCTGTGACTTGCATCTATTGCCTGAGATTTATTTGTTTGATCATTTTTTAAGTAATAATTTCTATCCTTACACCATTATTAGTTTACTTCTCTATGCCTTCATAGGTTTACTATCAACTGTTACAAGCAATTTTTTAAAACTTACAGGCTTTAAAGCTTAGCCAGAAAAGCCAATATTAACAGACTTATTTAAGTTGTAATAGTCTCTTGTAAAAAATTACTATATAAATTTTCAAGGACAAATATTTTATTAATGTCTAAAGTTGATTAGTACCATAATTTTTCAAGTAATAATTATTGTTGTCACTTCGTCGCTAGTTTGATTTTGTGATAAGTTTATTTATGTATACCTTTTTAAACAACAATAGCTTTTCTTTACCTTCATAAATTTACTATTATTTGATACAATGTTTTTAAAGTTATAGGTTTTACAATTAAGATAGAAAAGCAAATATTAATAAACTTATTTAGTCTATAATAACGCCTGACAAAAAATTCTTCTCTTAAAAAAAAGAACAGTAAGTTGAAATATCTATAAGCTCAACTCTAATTAGTAGTTTTAGAATAAGCGCGGATTTTATACAAGTTTTTAACAAAAAATGTTACGCTATCATTTATATTTGACAGAAAAAGATGTGTCAACTTATAAAATTATTCTAAAATCAAATTATCAACAAAGTAAGAACAGTATTTATTGTTTAGAAAACGATGGAACATGTTAACCTTAATCAGTAAATGTTAGTAAACAGTACATTTCTTTGGTTGCTATTGCTCCACTTTTATCGACAAGTGCATATATACAGCAAAAATAACAGTGGTGGTAAATCGAAATATTCAATTTTTTGCTAGTCAATCTATAACAAATTGTGCTAAACAATTATGCAAATTTGAGAATCCTTTACCTTGGTGATTCTGGGTTTTAGAGTTACTTGCTCTACATCTGGATAAAAAATATAAAAAAGAGTTGTAATATCTGATAAAAATTATTTGATTCGCCCTTGCACTTTCTTATTGTTTAGAGCAAACTAAAAGTTTAATGCTGAGTTAGCACTTTACTTTAGTGTCGATGTCTTTCGTGCCTACCTTTTAATAAGCCCCTTTGAATTTACTATTTGATCTTATTTCTTGTTTATAATAAAAAGCTACACAGAAAAGAAGGTTTGCTAAAAATTACTGTATGTTTTCACTAATGGTAGGACAAAGTCGCAGTAAGAAAAGAAATAAATACGTGTTTGTACCAAATTTTAATATAATTCTAGCAATATTTCATACAAAATTGTAGTAATTTTGCTCTTATCGCGAATTTTATTATATCCCACCGTTAGTACAATATATAATAATTCTTAGTAAATCCTATTATTTTTATAATATTTAGTAAGACAATATTTTTTTTATGTAGCACAGGCACGGTTTTTACGTTTTATTGACCCCAAAAGCGGGCCTTAAGTGACTATTTTCAGACCGGCGGGCAATAAACTCCACTTTATTGCCCGCTGCCAGAGGGCAATAAAGATTTTATTGCCCGCTGCTTTAAAGACGAACAAAACTGATCAAAATATGTTTATATACATATACGTGAAAAAATAAATTCAAAAATGCAGGGTCCAAATATCATTATCAGGGGCCCAAACGTCAATTTTGAAATAATAAACATGGGGAAACGATTTCAAAAATAATAGTCTTAGGCATACAATTTCAAAAATGACATTTGGACCCCCGTAGGGAAATAATAATCTTAGGCATACGATTTCAAAAATGACTTTAGCCCCACATTTTAGGTATCGTAAAACGCGAAAATCGTGCATGTGTTACGTAAAGTACTATATGATTACTCGAACCAGGAATACCGAGAGATAAGCCTTTAAATGGAATTTTGCCTAATAATACTAATGAGAAAGACAAAAACAATATAAAAAATACGAAGATGGCTATTCAGTCGCGCATTTTGGAATCTTGTTTGGAGGGTATATGATTTGTTTTACGACCTTCTGTATAGAATCTTATTTTATTCAGACATTATTCCGATATACAACATTTACGTATTTTAAGGTTCAAAACTTAATGTCAATTTACTGTAGGAATCTAACATTATAAATCGTAATTAAACCATTTTAAATCGAAATATGTATGATGAATACATCATTATGTATGAAATATACTTTTAAAATTTAAGGTGAAACTAAAACAATTAGTCTATGATTATTTCTACATATAAACTTCATACAATTTATGTAACGATTAATAACATAAAATCAGTTAAATGATAAAGAAAAAATAAAAAGCAAAGGTAATTAAAAATCCAAAATTACCATAGAATAGAGCTTATTAAGCAAATTTAAAATATGATACTCAACACTTTTTTAATTAATTCAAAATCTGCAAAATTTCTTGAAGTATAATATATATTAATAGTATTTTTTTTATTTATTACTTATGTAAGGATAGTACAAAAGGTTTCTCAAAAATTTATAGAAAAAGAACAAAGAATTTAATAACTAAAAATTTAGCTGATTAGACCCATTTTACGGCATTTTAAACATGCAAAGCAATGCTTATAACTATTTATAACTCCTATTGGAAAAAATTTTTATGTTAATAATAGATATTCAACAAAAATGTGAATCCCTTGTAGAAATTTTTATCGTAGAATCGTTAATTTATGAAGAGTTTTTTCAAAAGTAACCATAAATTAATGATTTTTTTAATATTAAATGACCATTTTATCTGCTGATAGTCGACGTGTAATATGATAATTAGATGCTCAAATATGGTAAATTTTTAAAGTCTATTTTTGTCAAATATTTCATTTAAATTGTTATGTTTTTAATATATAAACAAAATT
This sequence comes from Eupelmus urozonus, assembly GCA_900480035.1. Lineage (NCBI taxonomy): Eukaryota > Metazoa > Arthropoda > Insecta > Hymenoptera > Eupelmidae > Eupelmus > Eupelmus urozonus. The sequence goes on along the minus strand of UELX01006280.1, from coordinate 4,326 downwards.
CAAGCGTTAAAACATAAATATTTATTAAATTTAAACGCTTCAAAGTAGTATAGTCAAAGAATTTTTGCAAAAAAAAAATTTTAAGAGCTATGAAATAAGGATGTGTGAGAAAGAAAGAGCGTACGGGCTTTCTTGTTTATAGACTATGGGTTAGGATTGTTTTATAAAATACAACAGCTTTTTATTAGGTCTTATAATAAATAATAATAATTAGCTTAAAGTCTAATGAAAATAACTGTAATATTTCATTGCATAATTATATAATGGTAGTAATTATGAGTTTAAAACATTTTCAAATTTTAGTAATAATTATATTGTATAGTGTTCAATCATCGACGTTAACAAAGATTCAAATAAGTAAATTCAGAATAAACAACAATTTTTTTCTGTCTTGGCCCGTGCTAAAAATACTAAATCTATACGATTTCGGAGCACATTTTATAAATCAGAGTAGCGAGCAATATTCTTTTATCGTAAGCAAAACTAAAATAAACTAACCTACTGCTAAGTATATTATAAAACATTGACCATTTTTATTTTTATCATATCATCAATATATACACTAAAAATTAGACATGTAAAAATGGTGAAAAACTGAGAATTGGCTATTTTTAACTCGTCTATTTTCTACCGGATAATCATTGTAATAACTGTTAATAACTGTAGCTTATGTCTCACATAACAAATATTTTTGTACAGTTATAACAACTTTTATTAGTTGTTCATAATTATTCACAGTTATTAAAAGTTATTTACAATTTCTCACATTTTTGTTTTCTTTCAGGAAAAAAATCTAAAAAAATCAAATTTTATTCCTCTTTCATAGATTTGATATGCTTTTTTTTGTAAATACGTAAAACTATAATTCACGAAAATATTAAAGGAAAACCTTTTTTACCGATCTTGCAACTTTGTGTAACATTTGAATTTAAGTTTCTATAATCAAAACATTTCATTTCGCAGGCCTGATTAAGACTTAAGATATGAATTTTTATAAAAGTTTCATAAATATAACTCAACGTATTTATGACTAAATCTCTGTGAAACGAATATAAAAACATTTGTCGTTTTCATTCTATAATTTTACTGTAGATATTTTTTCAAACTCATGCAGAAAATAGATTTGAATTTTAAATTTAATTAGAACGTAAATAAAAAAAAATTCATCTGTTCCCATTATCAGGTCTTAAAAATTCTAGAAGCAGATTGCCTTTATTTACTGAACTTCAAATACACCGATTCTGAATGTAGTAATAAGGGAACTAACCAAAGACATCTAAAACGTTTGTTTTGTAAACACGTGCATTATATGATTAAAATCTAAAGTAAGTTTCAGTCAGGTCGTAAAAGATCCACAGAGCCTTTTAAACCGATAAAAATATTGCTAAAGGATAATACTCAAAACTGTTGTTTGATGCTAGTTGTGAAAATAATATAAGCAACTGGAAATTTTTGACTTATTCAATTGCAATCCTTATTGATTTCTACAAGTATTTCAATTGAGATTCAGTTTCACGAAGAAAATACCAAAGACCAATTTCCTAGTGTCAGTCATACGTTTATTTTAGAATCACTTTCATAATAATATTAATAATGAAACATAATGCAAGCTTTTCTTTCCTTTTACTATTTGCAATATTCCAAGTTGGAATTTTAGAAACAGATTGGCTTGATGCTTTGATTTACCAAATCACGGTAGATTTTAAATTTTCGTATCTTATTATTTTTCGGAACAGCATCGATAATTTAAGGAATACGCAAAACAACTTCGTTTTTCAAAGACTGATACGCCGAGTGCCAACGTCATTAATAGATTATTAAAAGTTAGAATATTCTAAAAGTAAAAAAACTTTTGAACTATCCGTATTTCGATACTCTCGAAAATCGACTCTTTGTGTAATTCTTCAAAATGAAGATAATAATAATTTTTATGTTGATCAAGTAAAAGATTCTTTAAACTACTTTGTTCATTTTTTTCAAATACCAGCAAGGCCTTACAGTTTAGTGGTATTACTTAGTGATAATCATACATGCAAAGATGAAAATATTAAAAGTATTTTGCTGATAAGTTGGTCCTTGAAATTTTTAGATTTTTCTATTTTAAAGGTAAATTGTGAAAACCAGCTTTTAATCTATCATTACAATCCCTTTACAAAAATTATAGACGTCAACCCTTTTAAGAATACTAACATTATTTTCCCTGAGAAAATACATAATATGAACAATTACTCTATAACAATACCTATATTCGACTATGAACCATTAATGATATTAGATAAAGGAAAAGACGGCATTGTAGAAATCGAAAGCTTCGACTACCTTTATGTCGAGATCTTTTCTAAAAAACTAAATTTCTTTGTTAACTTAGTTGAGCATGAAATGGAACGTAGCAATCCAAAATTCTTTAATTCGCTTGCGGTTAAGCTCAGAATCGGAGAGATAAACATGCTCGGAGTTCAGTTTCTAGTAGGCGTAAACTTGTTTAACCAAAACATCCAACTCGGTACGATGTTTAGGCAGAAAAATTTCGCAATTCTAGCGCCAATCCTGAACATTTCCAAGTTTGACATACCCCACAATGCACTCCTCTACTTAACCATGTTTCCTTTAATTTTAATTATTTTTACTATCACAGTGCATTTGTTACGCTTTCCCAAGAACCAGAGGCAGATTCATCGAATATATCAAGCATTGTTAGGCATCAGTTTATTAAAGTCGCCGCAGAACTTAACTCAGAGAATCTTATACCTGAGTTTGTGGATACTCTCGATGCAATATTCAACGTACCTATTTTCCAGTCTAACAGGAATTAAGCTTATCCAAGCTGAGATGGCGTTTGACAACGCGGCAGATATCCTACGTTCCGGCTTGCCAATCTATGCACCAGAATTTGTGCACAAACAAGCGTACAACGATCCCAACGAAATTATTATCAGTGTCAAATCAAAGATCCGACTTCAAAATCAGTTAGAGTGCGGGTGGAAGCTAATCAACAGTCGAGACCGTATCTGTATTGTTCCGCACGAATTAGCGAGTTACCTGGTAGATACGTCCACTAGTCTCTACACGCGACCAGTAGTAAAAGTCGGTAAGACAGTAATTTTGCATGATTACGTCGCGTTTGCTTATGAGATTGGATCACCCTTCGTAGAGCGCTTTAATGAACTTTTGCAGAGGTTGATCGAAACTGGAATACCAAGAGCTAAGGCAGCAAAGGCAAACTTGTCTATTAAGACTAATGATAAATACGAAAACAATATAAAAAATACGAAGATGAGTATGCAGCCACACCATTTTGGCATCTTGTTCGGAGGATATATGCTTTCTTTTGCGGTTTTCTTAATAGAATCTAATATTGTTCAGACTTTGTTACAATTCTTGAAACTAAAATATTGAAACATAATGTAATTTAATTACTTCAAATCGAAATATATTCAGTGTAATGAAATATCATTGTTTATGAAATATTCTATTGAAATTTAAAGTAGAACTAAAAGAATTAATTCTACATACAAACTAAATATAATTTATGTAACATTTGATAATATAAAATCACTTTAATGATAATAATAGTAATAATGAAGAAATAAAAAGAAAATGTAATTAAACTTACAAAAATATCACATTACTCTTAAATATGTAAATTTTGATATCTCTATTTGTATGATGTTGTTTATATATATAGTTTATATTCTTGTAAAAGCCACTATCGCCTGTACACGCTACGTACAAATTTATTGTAGTTTGTAAAGGGCACTTGTGCCCGTTGAAAATTTTAATAAATAAATAAATAAATAAATTACGGAGCTAATTGTGCAAGTTTCAAATAAGGGATTTACGACTTTTTCACTTACTTCGAAATCCGCAAAAGCAAAATTTTCTTGAAATATAATAGCAGTTTTCATTATATTATTGCTTTTAATCCAATCATTGCCTTAGTAGAATACCTGCAAACGAATCTATACGAAAAGTAATGTGTGATGTCTAGGAAATATTACATTAAAATTTTACATAAACTATTGATACTAAGATAAACTTTTTCCAATATTATGTGATTTGGTTTGTATAATCTAAACTTTGATGTGTGGATTATATAAACCAAATCACATAATACTGGAAAAATTGCATGGAACTTTGTGAAAAAGTATAAGTATAACGCAACAAGGGCGGGAAAAAATTGGCTAGCCTATAGCACGTATAATTTTACACCCGAGCTGAAAGCAAAGAGGCAACTCTATGGAATGTGGCGGAATAGTACATTATGCACCAAGGGAGTAAAGTCGTATATTATTCCCGAGGGTGTTTTGCTGCCCGAGCGAAGCGAGG
>UELX01006279.1:0-11299 GCA_900480035.1 Eupelmus urozonus | reverse complement strand
TATATTGATAATTTAAATCTATATAATTGTGTATAATAGTAGTATATTGGTTGAAAATTTTTTAAATAATTAATGAAATAAAAATATGATGTACATTTGACTTAAATTTTTATACATTAAAAAATTTCAAACTCCCATTTTAAATACATTGGATTATACGACTGCTACGCAGCTGAAGATTGGGTTGCCTACGATTAGAATTGTCAACAAAAACATAAATAAAAAACGCAACTTTCCAGCCAATCAAATAACGAATAAACTGTCAACAATAAAATACACATTAATTTTGTTATAAAGGGATTATTCTATTAACTTTATTTTACTAGTTGTTATCCAGCTTATTTAAATGTTTTAAACAGAAGTTGATAGTTCTGAGAAAATTAATCTATCTGCAAAGGAGCCATTACCGCATCCTCTTCCTACAACCTCCCAAGAATAACTCAGCCATCTTCAAGTCAAAGTAGATTGAAAGAATTAACAGCTTGCGGATTCCGTTCAGCTTGGCTTATAGATCGGAAATGGTTTTTTTTTTACGGCGAATCGAAGACCGCGCCCAAGAGACAATTAAGCCACTTTCGGTTACAATTTTATTCGTCGTCGTTGTGCAGAAGCGTGAAAGAATGCTCGCAGCAAGCAGGAGAGAAAATAGCAGGAGGAGGCCGCGGCCGAAGACGATCTTCGAACTTTTATGGGGCTCCGCGCCTCAGTCGGTTTTCGGCAAGAAAAAGATTAATGATTCGGAAAGATAATGACTAGAGGTAAGCTGCTGCGGGAGATTCGATGCCAGACTGTAGAAGTTGGTGAATAATTGAGCGTGCAGCCATTAGCGAATTGAAACGTATGATAAAAAAAAGAATTTTCACAAACATATTGTTATACTACGGATATATGGTATAAGTAAATCAAAGAATTGTTTACTTTCTCCTTGATCTGTAAGTAAATTATCTTATCTATGCAAATAAAATCTGACTTATAATGCTGGAGCTTGGAAGCTAAACAAATAATTTCGTTATCAGCAGAAAACAAAAAGAGAAATTTTGCCATTTCATTGCGCTCGTTTTACGAGCTTCGCATCTGTTCCGCGCTCTGGGCCACGCGCGCATTCTTCATTAACGGATGACGATGATCGGACAATCAGTTCCCCAGACTCGGGACATAATAGTTTCTAACTCCCCTCCGCGCGCAATAAAAACCATACAATAACAGTAAAGACGATTCGAGCATTCCTTTCTTACTCCCTCTCCCAGCGGCATCATCGCTTTTCCAAAGCTCGCTAAAGACAATAAAAACGATTATCTCCCCCTCGGCCGGCGTTCCCAAGTTGGCCCATAAAGCTTATCCGGCCAGTAGCAAGGAATAAGAAGCTGCACTCGTCTTTCTCTCTGTCTCTGTGTTGGAAATATATATAGATACTTTTTCGTCTGTTTCGATACGTTGTCAGAAAATTACGGTTTCGGAATTTACTGGGAGGTAGCAGGAAATAAATAGAAAATATATCGATAAAATTTTATGTCATAATAATTCGAGATGAAGAGAGTTTGTATGTGGTGGTCTATGTTGTAAAATAAAATATGATATTGAGATAAGAAATTTTATATAGGGATAAAAAAATACAATTATTGAGTATAATATGAAATTTAAATAAAAAAAAATCGTATTCATTTAAATAAAATCGCGTAAAAAATATAATATCAACATCAAACCAATAACACTACCTATAAGTAAGATTAAAAATCAAAACCATACATTTCATCCAATTCACGTGATTGGCAATCCCATTTGGCAAAGAATATCAATCAACTTAAAACCCAAACCCATCCCTCCACCGTCATCCCACCTCAATCCTAAATCCAAAACCCACTTCAAAATCCGAAATCCACCCTCCTCCCAACAGCTCTCTCACAAATGAACCTCGACCGCAGCCCCAAAACATCAGCGACAGCAGCGGCGGCGGCGGCAGCAGCAGCAGCCTTGAGCTTGCGCATCCCAGGTGTGAGCGCGCTGCGCACGCGGCGCTCCAGGCCTTGAGCTCTTTGCGAGGCGAGGCCACGGCCATGGTCAGCGCGCCGCCGGGTTCTCGCTGCTAGCTCTGCGCCGCCGCCCGGGCGAGACATTGAACTCGTTGCAGCAGCGGCAGCAGCAGCAGTCGGTGCGCGCGCGCGAGCGTCGATTCGTCTGCTCCAGAAACGCGCGCCAGCACCCCCACCTAGACGCGCCGCGACGCGACCTCGCCCCCGAGCGAGCTTTTGCCCCGGAAAAGTCTTTGTCCTCTCCGGCTGGATGCCTGGCTCGCTCTCTCTCGCAGCGCGCTTTCTATACCCCAACCCCGCCGGCTCTAGACGAGCAGCCCTTTTTAGAGGAAGGAAGGAAAGAGCAGCGGGATTATTAGCTAGCTAGGATTGGCTGTGCCAGGGCTTGTTTGCTGGATTTTGGATTTGTTGAATGGAGCCTCGAGTCTACCTCCGCTTGTATTATTACACTTTTACCATGCCTTTTCCCGGCAGATTCAATTTAACTCGCCAACTTCCAGGAGCTTATTCTTTCCTTGCAAATATTCAAAAGCTACAGTTCTAATGATAACGAAATTGCTTTCTTTACTTCCTACCTTCTTTCTCGCTTTACAATGAACAATCGAAACTTTTTGCATTATTATTTTGCTGCTTATTATAGAGATTATAATAACAACGTAAAGTTTCGAATTATTTACTTTAGCACTTAACGAATGAAAACACGAGGGATAGCTTAGCATTACAAGGTGATGTAGCAAAAAAGCTACATTTACATACCTGCAGACAGTCCGGCTCGGCGTAATCGATAAAACGTGCTAAATGACGGCTTTATTTACCCTCCGACCCGCCGGGGCCAAAGGCCATTGAGCCTTCTCGCAGCGAACGGATTGAACCGTGTTATATATTTATTCGAGTTCGCGCGGAAACAAAGAAACGCAAAACCCCTCGACCATCAAAACTACGAGTCTATACCCATCGGCAAAGAAGCTCGAAATCTTCGATAGCCGCAAAAGGGGCAAATCATCATCGCAATAACTTTGAACGAGCCGCGCCAGCTCGAACATTGAAATGATCCCCCGGCATGCAAAAACGGCCTGGGCGCGCATCGAGGGTGGAATATAAAAATATGTCGCAACGGGCTGCGAAGGGAGATGAAAAAGCAGTCGCCATTCGACATGGTATTATGCCTTCCTTATCAGCCGGCGGCCCGAGAGCCCCCCGAGGGTCAGGCGCGCACCTACCTATGTATATATACGAGTCCTTAAATCTGTTTATGGGCCGATCGTGCGAAGTTTGCTGCCGGCCGGACCGTTACACCCCCGCTCCAAAGTTGCCTGCCGCTGAGAGGGAGGGAGATGCTTTCTCGTTTTAAACGACCAGCGGGCACGAGTGCTTGGATTTTTTATTTCATTACCCAGCGCGCGCGCCTTCAGTCTGCAGATATCGATGACAAGATCGATGCTTATGTTTGCGCCAAAGAGACGGGGAATATTGCCTCTTAACAGAATAGTTTATTGTTATGGCTTTGGAGGCGGGATATGTTTATCGAAAAATAAATGCCACTGAGGAATGGATAAACTTTTTTAAAATTTAAAATTTTTTTCATTTTTGTTGTTAGAAGCTTGTCTTAGAAATTAAAAAATAAAACGAAACCCCTCGTCGAACAAAGAAAGCTCCCTCCAACCAAGAAACGAGCTGTATCTCCACCCTCGACTCACGAGAAAGAAGATCCTGGTCCTGCCCCGCCGACAATTCGGCCTCGAAATTCACTTGATGCTCGGCCGCTTGCACAAAGGCCATTGTCTCAGCGCGACGGGCGTGTCCTATTGACACAAAAGCGGCCAGAGATCGCCGGATATCCGAATAATATCGAAGGAGGGAAAGAAGAGATGTGGCAGCGTGAAAATCATTGTTATTGGAACGACTGCGTGATGCGTATTCGAGATCGTGTTCAGGAAGACAAGGAAATTGCGCGACCTTGGCTGGCGTTTATTACTTGAGCTTGCTAAAGGTGGAGTGAGCTGTTTTGATATACGGATTTGGCAAACAGAGTGCAGTTGTACAAATATTTGGTGTTTTGTTTGAAAATCATTAAAACGTCAGATGATTGCTGTGTACTATTGATAAGAAGAAGAATATATGCTGACGGTTCATTGAGGAGTAGACGTAATTGAAGATTGCAAAACGAGATGTAACGTTCTGCATGACACATTAAAAATTACGTATTATACAATGTTTCATTCTTAACCGAGATTTTCGTAGGTAAGAAGGAAAAATTAGCTATTTTCAGTAGTAGCTGGTTTGCTGAAAAATAAGGAAAGTTTATTTTAAAAGTACCGAAACTTTTTTAATTAAAACTACGATTGTAAAATTTTGTGATTGCATCAGGAGCTCCTCTTCAGGTACGTTACGCCACGCCGACCATGAAATTTATATCTACATCGGATAAAAAACTCCTCGACCCCACTCCGGGTTGTTGGTTGGCTGGCGAGACTGAAATTAAAGACATACGAGAAAGCGCCTGAGAATGAATAAACTTTCAATTCTATTTATTTTGGGTTTTAATATTGTTTTGTGATTCAAGCATGAAAATGTAAGATGAATTTAAAAAATAAAAATATTACGAAAAAATAAATCGCGCTTGACTTGGGTATTCACAAAAATTTGAATAGCAGAATTTGCCGTATATTGTAAGAAGCAAAGTTTAAAGTTAAATTTTCTAAGAATTTTAACGACGTCTTCCTTACCTAATCAAACTCGGGCAGCAAAGTAACTGTAGATCTAAATTTTAGAGGGAAAATCGGAAGAATAAAGATAAAGAAAGGGCGGTGGCGACGCTGAAGAAGACGGAGGGAGTCGAGCGAAAAAAGTAAATCGAGGTGCTTTACACATAAATGTAGCGTTATAAAAGTGCAGCTTTCCCTATCTCTTTCTTTCCTTCGCTAAAGCAGTAACGAAATAGCGGCAGATCCAGTCAAAACGCTCCTTGCGTCTTTCTCTCCCTCTCTCCTCCTTTCTCTCATTCTCCTCCTTTTTTGCGATCGTAAAGCTCAGGGTATAACGGGTAGCTTTATCCGGATTGCCGTGGCTCGGCCGCGGATCCACGAACGACGGCGTAATAAAAAGTGTAACATTAATGAGGTAGTAAAAGTAAATCCAGGCGCTATCGTCGACGCCCCGCGCTTCCCACCCCCTCGGCTCGCGCGCGGGGCCACTTTTCTTCCACCCTCCGCCGCTCCTTGCACTTTCGCTTGCGAGCTCGCGGCCCTTTTTTTTATGCAGCCTTGCCCGTTGTTGTTTCCTCACTCCCCTTTATTATTTCCTTTTTTTCCCCGCTCTCTTGAGAAACGGATTTTATATTCCATTTGGCGGGGCCGCGAGTTTTTCATTTAACTTCTGCAAAGTAGAAGAATTACGCACGATTGCCGGGCTGCTTTCGGAAGCTTCTGAAGAGAGCTAATAAACGCCTCGGGCGTAATGAACGAGTCGGCGCTTAAAAAACGACGGGCTGAGAGCGATAAAAAATTAAGAACGATTTGATTGTTCTCCTTCGTTATTTACTCGAGTATATTAAAATGCTCTAGACGCATTTGCGTTTACAAACTTTTTGTAAAAGTTTATCAACGCGATTTCAGATGTATATAAGCAGCTCTTTAAACAGATGATCCATTAAATTACCACAGACAGCCAAGAAAAAACATCGCAGCCACGGGAGCCCTCAAAAACATTGAATTTTATCGACGACCCATCATTCAGCGTCGTACGTGAAGCACTCCTTTCTGGTTAAAGGGTGGCTGAAGCGACGATTCCAGGGCGTCGGTTATAGTATAGCATGCGCACGCGACTTTACGAGTGGATCTCGAGCCCGAATTCAGAGGTCAGAGTCCGAGGTTGGCCCGACGATGTAATCAGAAAGCTAGAGAGAAAAACTCGAGATCTCCTCCCTTTCTTTGTTTCGAAGGAAGCGGCAGTCTTTGCTTTCCGTTTCTACCTCCCTCCTCGTTTCCTTTAGAGGGTTACGCGTAAAGGGAGTCGCGTAATGGAGGGTCGCTTGCGCGCATACCGGGCGTTATATTAAAGCGAGCAGCGAGCTGAGAGAACAAAGGAGGCGCGAGCCCGTGTGGCTCTTTCTCTTTCACCTGCGCGCGAGATTAGGCCTGCTGTTTGCTTTGTTGTAGATGACAAGACGCTAGGGACGGAGAGCGTTAAACTGATTTTTTCTTTTGCCGAGATGTAGAAATGAGATTTTAAATTGAATTTTGGAATTATTGTTTTCGTTTGAAGAGCTTGTTTGCGGAATGTGCCTTTTCTGCTTGTTCAGTAGTTAACGACGAGCATGGTCAGACTTTGTATTTAATAATTAATCTTTATAAATAAGATTGAGCATTAAAGTTGTATAAATCAAGAAAATCTATTGATTAGAAAACATTTAAAAAAGGAAATATAACTGTGATAGCCCGTTTGATTGTAACTCTATTGGCAAAGCCAGCCATAAATTCTTTCCCGCTCGCGTCGCCAGCCGTGGAAGGAGAGCCAAGGAAAGATTGAAACTTTGAATAGGTAAAGTGCAAAATCCAATTCAGCCGTCTCCTTGCCACAAACACCCACAAAGCGACTCCGGGCTTGAATTTGAATTCGATCGCTCGCGCGCCAAGTTATTTTCTAGCCGAAGAAAGCGCGTGTACAAGCTAGGCTCCATGCTGTGATTTACGCCCAAGCCCATACTTTCATTTGCGGGAAACGGAATACTGGATACGGGAGCAACCCGTTCTGATTTCGGCGCCTTTATTTACCGAATAAGAATTGAGCTTCGATACGGGAGAATGGATATATCCGAGGGTGTAGCGATTTCAATCGCTTAAGTATTTCGTCAAAGTGAAATAAATCGGTTTTGTTACAAAAAATATTTTAGTTATTTTTCAACCTATCCTTGAACATTATCTTCTCTCGAGTTTCTCATATCTCGGCAGAAAAGTTGCAAACAGTAATCCAGACAATCACTCTTCCAATCTAGTAACTACAAGCCCGCAACTCCATCTGCAGAACTAAAATCCAAAGCCACGAATTCCCCTGGCCGCTGGCACTCGAGTCTCCCTCGAGCTCAGCCCCCCCTGGCGCGTATATACCCTCTCAAAACACGCGAAAAAAAGTGAAAGAGGAAGAATCCGACGATATTTTCGCTAGCGTCCGTTCGACAGACAGCCCCAGACAGGCGCGTCTGTGGCCGGACAAGAGCGAGTACTCGTACCCGCGGTCGAAGCCCTCCTCCTCTCCCTCTCTCTCTCTCTCCCCAATCCGTCCGCGTATTCTCTTTCACCCCTTGCGGTGCTTCCCCTCCCCGAGCCCAGTCCGCCAGCCGCAGAATTAATTACGCCGTCTAATTACGCCCCCCCCCCCCTCCGGCAGCGCATAATGCGTAGAATTCGTTATATCGGCGTCGGTCTACTGCTACAAAGGCATGTTTTATATTGTTTGTTATTTGAAGAGCTGCGGGGCTGGGTTGGACGGTATCGGCGAGGCGCGGGCGGGCTGAAGCTATCGATTTGAGGAAAGTGCAGATGTGTGAGGGATGTGGCTGGATTGCTAACGAGCGGGTTATGAATATTTATAGGCTTTGCGAAAGGCTTCAAAGCGACTTGTTACAGTCGCTCTTTATTTTTGAAGTTCGTTCGGTCGTTTAATGGGTGAGTGAAGTTTTGACAATTCGAAATTTATTCAAGAGCCAAAAAAAGGATTTTCAAGCGCGCTTTTGATATATTTTACAAAATACTTAAAATTGATTCCAATATACAACTTTTCAAGATTTTGATATAACTAAATAAAAATATTTTGAAAACAGATGCTTCATACATATATACCTTACATAATTTAGCCAAAGAAATGATCCAACTTGATGTAGAGGGTATAGGATCGATATCGAAACGCGACACATCCCACACGGATAATAGGGAAATAGTTTCGCCGCGGATTTACGAGCGGCAGCTCCCGCGCCCTCTCGCGTGCTTTATTACCGTGGCGATGAAGCTGGATTTAATTACTGGAGGAGAGCCGGGGCTGGATTCGAAAGGGGCTTAGCGCCAAGACAAAGCGGAGCGCTTCGCGAGCGAACGAAAATTAAGACGCTGCGCCCGACGCGCTCCCACGAGAATGTTTAATAATACTCGAAATTTCGGGCTGCTCTTTGAGCTGCGCGCACGAGGGCTACCCCCGCACTCGACGCCTATTTCAGCTTCATCGGCCTGTTTTGCCAAAGACGATTTCATTACGGAGAGTGGATTTTGCTAGCTCGTTTTTTCATTAATTCAGAAAGATATAGCAGCTAATATTTCCTAATCGTTGGCTGGTAAAAACAGCATTTCCATTCATAAATGCATGTGCGTATTGTCTATTAAATACATTGAATGCATGAAATGTTGATGAAAAAAGACGAGTTTTTAAGTGGCAAATTATTCACTCTGCAATTCCTGGTATTTATAATTCTAGGTCGATTAACTTCGATGCAGAGCAGTCCCGATTTGCATAATAAGACTGCACTTCCAAGCCAAGGATCCACGTCAGCAACATATGCGTATCGTCAATTAAATTCATCAAGCTTCCACTCGTTCGTACAATGACGCAAAAGCCCCGCGGGTCAACGCAACAACGGAACAAAGAAAAACGCAAAAATATGAGCACTCGGCGGATCCTCGAGGCGCGGCTCGTAGCTACTTCTTCCCCGATTCGAGCCCAGAATTCGTGTAAGCTTCCCCTGTGCGAATTCTAATTATTCAACGAGCAGGGCCTGCCCTGTATGTACGCTCCGGCGTGTCACCCACAGGCCACTAATAAATTCCAGCTCGCGCGCGTGCGTAGGAAACTCTGGCAGCGCGCTTGCGTTTATGTGCGTTAACACACTTTGGCGATTGTGAAAGTCTGTTTCTTTAATTGCTGGCGCGGTTCTTTCCTTGCTTGTGTAATTTGTTTCTTAATTGTTTTGTAAGCTACTTGTTTTATTTCGGTAATGCTCGGGATGCTCGTTTGACAAAATAACGATATTTTTTACTAGTATGGTGCAAAAATGTTTGTCATTTAGCTTAATAATTCCAAAATTGCATTTCATTTTTCATAATTGCATTTCACAAAAACGTATTAAGATCAATCGAAATCAATGATAAAACAGATTGCATACCTGCATCAATTCCACGAACGCAACAATAATATCAAGAATATATTACGTCCTCCGTATAAGCTCTGTAATTTCGATTCTCCCGACTCGTAAATCCTCTATTGTTTTCTTCCCGTGCGCCTCCCGCGCTCGTCAGACTTTTCGAATTTGCGTGATGCGCCGCCCCGAAACTCTCTTAATCTGCCTCCCTCCGGCGAGAAAAAAACATCAAAGCAGCCAGAAGAGCGCGATATTTCGTTAACAAGAAACTGATCTCACGTAGTAAATCTCCTCTCAGACGGAGGAAAATCAAGGCCGAAAAAAGTAAATCGCGAGGGCCCCGAGCATTTATCCTTCGGCGAAAGTTTTTCCTCTTTGTCCCGTCGTCGTCGGCTGAGTTATTATTACGGTTTTTCATGCCGCGCATTCCTTTGTGAGATAGGCCCGGCCGACTATTAGGGAGAATTCGCGAGAGGGTGGCTCAGCCAAGGATTCGTCATTATCCGCTGCAGGAGCGAGCCGCGAGGATGTCGCTATGGTAACGCGCGCGCGGCCGCAACTCCACTGACCGACTTACTTATATACTAGCTGGCACTATAGAGCCGGTTTCCACAGCACGTGGACGATAGGCTTTGGTAGGCGGAGGCGAGTTTCTTTGTCTTCGAGGGTGGCTGCGCGCGTAAATGCGTATCGATGCTATTCAACAGGGGTGACACCTTATATGGGTTATTTCGCGGTGGATGCTCTTCTAGAAGGGATAACTTGGAGAAACAAAGGATCAAAGTAGACAATTTTTCACTAAATAAACGTTAAATATATTTGAAATCTTTTTTGGATAATTATTTACTGTCACTGCATATGATAAATGAAAATTTTCAAATATCATTTAACATGGAAATCTCCAGCCACATATCCCAGCTCGACGAGGGCGCCGCTTTGAATTATAGCACGGCAAGTTTGCAGAGACTTCGACGCCTAGTTCGAATAATCGTTTTATCGGGATAATGCCTGCGCCCTCGGTTCCTTCAAAACATAATATAATAGCGAGCGAGGATGTTGAGAGTAATCCTGCGACGCGCTCGCTTTGTCTTCGAGACTTAGCGGCTAAACTTTAGATTAAATTACTTGTTCGCGCCCAAGGTCGCAAGTTTTTTCAACTCTTCTTTTAACAATCTGCTGTATATAATAGATATTTCATATCGTCGAGGTTTAAATTAATTTTCAAGTTCATGTGAAATAACATTGCGTGAATTATTGACGATATGGATGCTAATTCCAATTTCCTTCGTGATGAAGAATGCAAATCGATCTATGCAATACTTTTCATCGATTGCCTCATGTGAAAAAAACATTGCAAATGAAATGCTAAAATTATTTTTAATTCACTTGATATTCATTGAAACTTTACATATATAACCATGTAAAACAACGCATATAAACTTTATTCGATTGTATTAGCATTGATGCAAAGATTAAACAAACACATTTCTAATGCTTATCGATTGATTTATCTCTACGCGTGAGCTTTGAAAAATCGTCGCGCATGAAAGTCCAGGTGCCGCGCGGCGCACACCTGAATCGCACTTTTAATGATCGCCGGGCGCTCTCAACAATGGCCCCCGCCAAAATCTCGTAAAAGTGTCATTGCCAAACCACCGGGACAATCTTCTTCCTTTACGGGCTCGTAAATTCGCTCGCGAAGAGCCATGGATCTTCCGGGCTCTGTTTCTTCTTTCTTTCTCCGTCTCTTGCCCGCCCTGCGAAAAGTTTGCCGCGTCTTTGTATGCGGCAATCGAAGCCACCCCTGGAGCCTCGCGACTCGTGTGTGTATATACGAACAAAGACGCGGGCCTCCCGTAGTGTAGCAAAATCAATAGTGGCGATAGTACTTGCCGCACTAATTCAATTACGAGTGGGTTTATGTCGCTTCGAGTTTTGCAATAGGAATCCTTTACGATCGTTGTTATTTCATTGAAAGAATGCATTGTAATTCAGTCTCGTATTTCTTTTATATCAAAATCATTTGTAAACTTTTATTAATTATATTGAAAATTCAACAAAAAATTTCAAGCGAAACATTTTTGAAAAATTTGAAATTCTGGGTGGAGTAGAATTCTCGCTAACTAGTTTATTACCATACTTACCA
>UELX01006278.1:0-11301 GCA_900480035.1 Eupelmus urozonus | reverse complement strand
TTTAATTTCTTTTGTGAACACAACCTTTGGCAGATCTTGCCTACATATTGGACACTCGTTTTGCTGGCACAGTACTCGCATACGAGTGCTGCATTCATAACAGACTGGATGTTCACACATGCCAATACTGTAGTATTCTGTATTCTTATAGCAGACAATGCAAGCATTGCTTGAACTATTACTACTTTCATTTGATACTGACATGGTTGTTAATTTTCACTTGTTAATTTTCTAAGACACTTTATGGTACCTAAATGAAACAATTTCAACTTGTGATATTTATGTTGTATCTTAATATTACATAATAATAATTAAATAAAAATTGAATTGAATAGTATTTATTCTCATTATTATTAGCGTCAATTATTTAAGTAGTTATTTTTTACAAACAAAACAGAATACCAGAATCTAAATTGCAAAAGTAATGGAAATACATCTGGAACTTCTACATATTGAAAAATCATATCTATTAACAAATGATTAAAAATTTCAATAAATAATTCATAAAAAAGCTTACTTAATTTTTTTCTAAAAATCTATAAATCTGATGTTCAAGACAGTGATATCAAATTGCATTAAAATTCCATATTTTTGGTTGAAAAGACTCTCTAATCTACAATTAATCGCATCAGCTTAATTGTAGATCCTTCGACCAGCGAATTAGACAACTTGCCTGCTGATATCGCACTCCTTGCTTGCCAGATGTTGCTGCTCGCACACTGCTTGGCTGTCGTTGAGAGGACAGCCAGAGCTAAACAGTCCAAAGTCACTCTCTCAGCAGCTAGAAAAACCACTGGGCACCAGAAATAGAGACCAACTGACGACTGGTCCTGAAAAATAAAAGAGAGAAAAAAAAACAACGATAAGCGACATCGAGCATTGGCAAGCGACGAAGACAGCAGACGCAATGACAGAGAAAAAATATGTGTATACATGTGACGAGAGCCAGCAGATATATACCTACGCGGCCAGCCGCAGAGAAGGGAGGGCTAAAAAAGAGGTTACCGATTCGCACTCTATATAACTGCGCGTATATACTGCCGAGCTCTCTGCGGCAGCTGCGCGCTATTTTTTTTTTTTGTTTTCTCTCTTATCGCGCGGGCGCGCGCCGTGTTATGCATGAACACTCACCTTTTTTCCTCAGCTTGCGAGTTCCTTTCTTAAATTCTCGGTTCTCTCTCTCTCCTTCCCTCGCTATCTATCTCCGAGTCTGAGAATATATACAGTACAGGCGCTGTTTCGTCGACGTCCCCGGGAGGACCTTGACGCGGCGAATCAACGTCTCGCGGGAGAGGAAAAACGAGAGCGCGCCTGTGGACACACCGAAGTTCTATATTACCTCGGCGCACACGAGTCTGGAAATACAGCTGTGGAAACGAAATTTTTCTTCGGGTTATATATACACATGTATGTATCGGAACGAACACGCGCGCGCGCGCGCTATTATAGTGGAGTTTTGAACCGTTGGGTACCGACTGAGCGGGCTTTTTTGTCGACTATTGATGAAGTAGATGGCTGTGATATAACTTTTTTTTAACGGTGCGGTAAATTTTGACTTTTCAGTTCTCACCGTGCAGTTTTGGAGTCACAAAGTGTCTATACATTGTGTTCTGACAAGTGTCTTGAAGTTATAGCTACAGTCTGTATAGGTTAAAGTTTTTAGGTTCAGGTTAGACTAAAGACAGCTTGAAGATATTGCCCAGTTACTTTTGAAATTGTAGAAACTTCGTCTTTTGATGGTACAATATATTTATTATTTTATTTGTATACTTATACGCACGTTATGCAAAAAATTTGCAGGTGAAAAATAATCTTTACAAATAAATAATTCTTTTGACAACATTTTTTCTACAGTAAAACCTTTTCATCATACGAAGTTACTTAGCATAAAAAAAGTTTTGCTAAAAAATTAAGTATTTTTTTTAAACCTAAATCGATTTTAATATGATATTGCACTCCAAAATAATAAGAATATACTTAATTACTTGATACTTTTTAGTACCTTTTAATATTTATTGATTCACGTATATTATAGCATTTTCAAATTTTGCAAAATGCGTAAAAATAACGCGAAGCGAGGGTGTATAGACCACGCAAGGTTGAAATCATTCCTCGCTCATGTAACGAACCGTATTTTTTGATGCACCAAGCACAAAGCGAGATTTTGCATTTTTTGTTTGCGCGAGGAGTATCAAAAACTACTATTTGGAATTCCTTTAATCGGTTTTAACATATAGTAATTTTATAGTTAGTAATTTTTTTAGAGTTTGTTCTTGGTCTCGGGATATTTTTTTCATGATAATTTTTCAAGTAACATCCCCCTGAACAGGATCATATCATTTTACTTTAATATATTCACTGTATTTTCGTAGCATACAATAGAATTAAGAGTGAGAGTGAGAACTCAAAAGTCAAAATTCACCTCACACCATTAAATAATTATAAATAATTAACTTTGGACTACGTATTAATATTTTTTTATTCTAAAATTGAAACCTTTTCGATATCGTTTTGTTTCCTTTTTTAAACTTTATTTGAGAATTTTCTTATCTTAAATAGGGTCTTAAGGTTTTAAAATTAATAAAATAAATAAATGAATAAAGTAGCAAATATTCAGCGCTAAAATTTTTTCAATTCTCTTCAATAATGGAATATGAAAAATAGAATGTTACTCATTTAGGATAGTTGAGAATGGACGAGTAAATAGTACGCGCTATCACGTTAGCCGGAGGTGATCTCGAGGGTGGCAATAATGTACTATGCAGCAGAATTTTACCCCCAAGAATTTATGTTTTTATTAAAAAGTGAGCTATATACTTTATTAAGTTTTCTGGCCAATTTGTAGGTAATAAAA
The DNA here is from genome assembly GCA_900480035.1 of Eupelmus urozonus. Classification (NCBI taxonomy): domain Eukaryota; kingdom Metazoa; phylum Arthropoda; class Insecta; order Hymenoptera; family Eupelmidae; genus Eupelmus; species Eupelmus urozonus. Next base: position 8,447 of record UELX01006278.1, on the reverse strand, counting down.
AAATTTTTATTATGCAATATAAAACCACTGCCAATTCTTTGCTATATAACTTCTTCAAAAATAATTTATAGTTCCTACAATATAAACATAATATAATTTAAAAATTTTATTTTAAAACACTTTAGAAAATTTAATCATTTTAATACGTACAGACTTTAAAATTTATTCATTTAAATTTTTCTTCATTTATAACTTTTATTATACATTATTTTATACATTTGTATATATTAATATAAAATTGTTTAAGAAAAATATTTTATATAATAATTCTAAGTGATCATAGGTGATTTGGAATATATATATGTAAAGATTGCATTGTAAACTTGCAAGTAAATTGGTTGAAGTTCGATTTAAAAATCCATTTGAATAGGTGACAGATATTATATAATGCATTTTCAATATTCAATAAAAGAACAAACACGCCTCTAATAATTTTCGAAAATCCACGCAAAATACTAATTATACCGAATTTTAATCCGTAAAATGATACTTCTCATCTTTGATAGGATTTGAAGGTATGTTTTCGTCCTTCAGATAATCGACAGATTACAGATTTGATGACTCATAGCGATATTACGGTCATAGACCAGTAGTATTATGAGTACTTGCTAATTGATGTTTTTGATTTTATTAGTCAAATGTCAGAGTTTTAACATTGTATCCCAAATTTCTAATGAAGTTATTAGTAGATATTATAATTGGCATTAATGCTAATAACTGCCCCGCCACCCTATATATGCATCTTCTATATTTTATATAAAGTTTTGAAATCGTTGAGTAACTACAATCCTAAGACGAAATTATCATTTTTACCATATAATCATGAGGTATACTGCAGTGTATACCGGTAGACAGTGCGATCTCTACTTAAATCGATGTATTTATCACAATTAATTATGCATTATAATATTAATTATACCCAATAAATATACATACATACAAAGTTTATCTTTATATCTTCCACTAATTATATTTATCTGAATAATATTTTAAAATCTAAAATAAAAATATACACAATATTAAACTAGTTCTATTATTTTGTAAGCTGTATATATAAAGATTATGAAATTTTAATTTTTATTTGATAATAATTTGACTAATAAATTAAACTTTTGATTTCGTAGAAATAAACAAAATTAGGAGCTTATCTTTAAAAAGTTATAAAATGAGCAAGTATGCTTAGCAATTTTTATTAATCTGTAATTTGAAATTTTAGTTGTTACTCAATATAATTAAAAGGTTTTTATATGCAATCCAAGCTCGGCATTAAAATGTGAAATCATATGAAATAAATGTCGAGTAATTACGGTATTTTATCCATTCGTAACCATTAATAATTTTACGTTGATAAGTTGAATAAAAATTAATTATTTATAAATCTGCATATTCTAATTCTGAAGTGGGAATATATTTGAAACTTATATACTAAAAAATCAGGCTGATACGTACTTCACATACTCATGGAGTGATAGGGAATTATAATGTCACATTACGACTTTACAAGAGCATAAACTGAAATCGCATCGGTTCACAATATTTGTTTCTAATTATATGCATAATAATATTATTTAGTACATGCCTAAGTAAGCCAAGAACTTGACATTTGCATTATTATAGTGAAAAAAGATTTTTGAAATAATAATACAACTTGCTCTTGAGATCCAATAACGTTATCTTATTTAATAAATTTTTACGAACATCAATTGGTTTTCTTATTTGTAAGGTGAGTAAAATTTATCTGTATTAATCATATTATGAAATAGTTCAATTAGACTTTAAATTAAATTGAAATTTCGGCCTGCATCTAATTCTCATTCGATCAGCGTCAACAAGGGCATTTCTAATTTTCTGTCTTTACTAAACTGCAGTGCTCTAAAAGCTATTACTCTTAAAATACTCATTACATTGCAATTTTTTAAAAATATAGGTTCATGTATGTAACGCTTTTAAAAAGTCCGGTAAATTTTATCTGTTTATGCAATAATTACAAATAATTTGAAATTTTCAACCGATCGATTAACCGGCTAACATCTGCTGCTAACACCTGGATAGACAAAATCGGAATTAGTGGTATTATAGCTATAATGGATTTTTAAGGCTGTTATATCATTTTGTTGAATCATAATAATATATAATATAAGGGCAAAATTATTTTTCACGTTTAAGATTAATTTTACAAAATTTATAAAACAACACACTTAGAGGTATATACATATCAAATTAACTTATTTATATCCTCATAAACAAAAAACCGTAATCGCATCATCTTCAAAATTTTCAAAACATCATTTTCTACTCATCCCAAGCCAGTATAATTACACCCAATAAACAAAAATACGACCCTCCATAAACGAAATCTCAAATTTCCCACCAGCCACCCGCCATAATCACCAAGCATAAAATATAGCCGCAACCGCCGCGCATAGGCGGCGCCACCGTCCCAACCGTAGCGCGTCGGCGTCATTCCTCAATGTAAAATCCTAAAATCTCTCCAAATACGTCACGGCGACGGCGGCGCACACGCCATTTTCATTCGCACTCGACTCGCGGGGGCTGGCTGCGTGCGCCGCGCGCTTACCGCAGTGTGTGCGCGTACGTGGACCGACGATCGTGTCTTCGTCGGCCTATAAACTCTCCCCCTCTCTCCGCGCGAAAAAAGGAGAATCGTCGTCGTAGGCGGCGCCGAGCCATAGGACAGCCCTGTGTCCTAATTAAACACGAGCTGCGCCGAGGCTCCTACGCGGAAGCTTCCCTGTATACTTGCCTGGAGACGCGCGCGCGCGCGCCGAGAGCTAGTGTGTATATAGCGGAGCTCGCGCGGCGCAGCGGCTGTATAAGAGAGGGCCGCTCGAGGCTTCGAGAATAAAAGAGCGAGGGCCGCGTTCTGTGTGTGTGTGTATGATGCGAGCTACCGCCTCCTGCTGCTTAGCCGAGGGAAAGTCGACCGAGAGCAGATGAGGAACACGAGCTGCTCGATGTGTAGCGTGAGTCTTTTCGATTTCTCTACCGTTTTTTTTTTCCTCATATAGGCTAGCTTGGCTTGCGGAGAGAGCTCCCCTTTTTCTTCTATCTCTCTCCCTCTCTTGCTCGTATATGCGGTTTGGCTGAACGAGGCGTGCGCGCAGAAAAAAAAATGGAGTCTATTTCTATAGAGCGCTCTGCGGCTGGTTCTGTGTGTTTGCTGTAGTCGCGGGTATATAGTGGTTTTCGCAGTAGAGTTGTTTTTAGTAGCGGTGTGCCGAGATTATTGCTGCCCGATTTTGGAGCAGATAAACTCCTGCTTCAGACCGTTGGAGCAGAGGATGATTTATTGCACAATCGGAGCAATGATTTCTGTGAGAGGCTCGAGCTGTCTGTATTTTTGTGGTCGAATGCTTGTTGTTGTGTTGTTGGATGTTTGGTGACTAGTTTTCTTGTAATGTTTATCGAGTCAATAGCTGACCTGGTTAATTAGAATGTAGTAATTATTATTATTTTGATTTTTAGTTTTGCCTGAAGAATTTTAGACTTAGTGCCGTCGTAGTAGTGAAGCATGTCAAGTATTCATTTAAATCTTTACAAAATGCTTCTATGATGAAAATGGTTTTATTTCAACGTTTTTCAAAAGAAACTTTAATTTAATGTTATGTGAATATTTTTTGCATACTTATGGAAAGTTGAAAAACAATGTATAATTTATTTTAAAATCATAAACTTGAATAAAATATAAAAACTGTATTTATAAAAGTCAATAAAATATTAAATTTTATTTATTTTTATTTTTCAGAAAAGCGTTGAAGGCCAGATATGTCTGTTCATTACAAATTCAAGTCCACATTGGACTTTGATACTGTTTCATTCGATGGGCTACATATTTCCGTAGCTGATTTGAAAAAAGCCATTTTTCATCAGAAACGTATTGGCAAGAACACAGACTTCGATTTGCAAATAACAAATGCCCAAACTAAAGAAGGTAGGTACTAAATGAAAAAACTTAAAATTTTTATGACTGAAATATTTACTGAAAGTGTCTTAATAACAATTTTTCAATTTTTCAGATTATACTGATGATAATGCATTGATTGCCAAGAATACTAGCTTAATTGTTGCTAGAGTACCATTGACAGTACAACAAAAACGAACTTGGGATAGAACTGAAACACCAGCTTTTAACAATTCCAAAGATGAAGCTAATCTGGGAAAATCTGTTGATCTCACCAGATTGGATGGATCAGAAGAAGATAAAATTCGGGCTATGATGACCCAATCGACACTCGACTATGATCCATCAAAGTAAGTAACTTCTCAACAAAGTAAAGTAATCACAATAATAGCAAGTAATAGTATTACTAATAATTTTAATATTTTCTATTTTTTAGTTACATGAAAATTCGTGGTTCTAATCAAACCGGTGAAGTGCCTCCCAATTATCGCTGCTATAAGTGTCACCAGCCTGGACACTGGATTAAAAACTGTCCACTTGGTGTAAGTCAAGAGCCCATCGAAATCAAAAAGAGTACTGGTATTCCTAGAAGTTTTATGGTTCCAGTTGATGGACCATCAGTACCTGGCGCAATGATGACCCCTGGTGGAACTTATGCTGTACCTGCAATTGACCAGTAAGTTATTTAAATTTGTTTATAAGAAACCAAAAATTTTCTTTTGATATATTCTGTATTTACTAATATTATCATTTTTACTTTTTAGTCAAGCTTACAAAGAAGGAAAGAAGGAAAAGCCTCCATTTGCCCAGGATCCTGAGCCTGTTGTTGAAAAACCTGAAATACCAGAAGATTTACTTTGCAATATCTGCAAAGATCTTTTGACTGATGCTGTAATGATACCATGTTGCGGAAATTCTTTCTGCGACGAGTGCATCCGAACATTTCTTCTAGAGTCGGAGGAGCACGAATGCCCAGACTGTAACGAAAAGGATGTTTCACCCGAGTCGCTAATTCCTAATCGTTACCTGCGTAATGCTGTACTAAACTTCAAAAATGAGACGGGCTACGCCAAACGACCCGTATACAAGCCCCCTCCACCACAGAAGCTGGCACCACCACTGATAGCCGAGCCTTCGATATCCGAGAAACTTACCGCATCGCCGAGCACATCCGCAGCTACACCGGCCCAAGCGGCGGGTCCGCTCAGCGCCGCCATCCGCAATTCTAGCCAAGTCGAAGCCGAAGCTAAGGAAGCCGACAAACCTATCGGAAAAGCATCGCCGTCTTACGAGAAAGCTACGTTGGGTTCAGTTTGTAAGATTAATTTTTCTAAGTTAAAAAGAGATTTTTAATTCGTAAACATTAATTGTCTTTTATACAATGAATATATCTAATTAAATGCTACAAAAGTGACATTTATAATAATTATAATATAATTTTTTCAGCTTTATCGGAAGCACTAGCAGACGCACACAATGATATAGTGACCAAATTAGTAGCAGATGATGAGACCGAAGTGCCACCACCACCAGGCACTGAGCCACCACTTTTGCCTAAACGTAATTCAGATCAATCATGGAGGGACAGAGAATCTAGCACTGAAATGAGAGATGATGATTATGGACGTGATAGGGATAGGTACTCAAGGGAACGTCGAAGAAGTTTTAGCAGAGATAATCACAGGGATAGGTAAGAGACTTAATAAAAATTTCTTGACATATATAATTACGTTATTAAAAATTAATGAAATTCTTCTTTTATAAATGTTGAAACTTTTTTTAATTTTGATTTGTACTTTATAAATTTACAATTAACATTGAAAACTTATTTTTATTTATAGAAATGCAACTTACCACAGTAGGATTGATAATAATATGAGGCCGCCGAATCGTAGAAGATCCTTGTCTCCAAGAAATTCTCAGCACTCTGAATACTCAATGCATCAAAGTCAAGGACATGGTAAAAATTATCCAGGTCATATGGCCGACGGACGTTATCATCCACCACCTATGCATTACGATCCGAATTTAAGACGGTCGACAGAGGATCGAGCTGGAACTCCTACCGTAAGTGCATTTTTATTTATTATTTATATAAGCTTCTTCAAAACTCATTTTTATTGGTGAAATTTATTCTTTTATTAAACTTTTATATACATTTTTTAAAACAAGTGTTAAATTATAAAAAAAAATAATTTTACTATTTAAAATTTAATAAATTGAAATGTAATTTAATAAATCGAACTATTATCTAATACTAAATATTTTTGATAAGGTCGACGAGCCTCATCTTCATCCGCCAAGTCATGGTCAGCCGCCGCTGCTGCCTTACCCACCCGGAGAAGACCGTGTACCGCCATCTGGCTACAGTGGCGGTCCGGCTCCACCAGGTCCACCTCCGCCTTCAGCTCACAATCCACCGCTGTTGCCCGATCCTTACATGGCGCCGCCTCGCATGCCTATGTATCCGCCTCAGCCGGCGGCGCCGCCACCACCGCATGGTTATGGACCACCACCGCCGCCACCGCCTCAACGCTATGACGGCAGACCACCTTATCAGCAGCAGCCTGGCTACAGACCGTCCCAGCCACCCAGAAACTATAGCGGCGGACCGCCAAGACCAATGCGCGGCATGCATAGCAGTAAGTGTCGTTTGTATATTTTTTCTTTACAGCACTTTTCTTTTGTTAATTTCTAGCTTCTTCCTGCTTATATAATTATTTATTGTAGTTTCTTTTTTGTATTCTGGTTCATTTGAGGTTTCGGTATACTGAATTGGTTGGGGATTGCATAGATCAATTGTTCTTATTGATTAATTAACATTAAAAATTTGATAGAAACATTTCTATATGGTTCTTTAAAACGTAATTGTTATTACAGAAATTAAAGTTTTATTTTAATCTTAATATATTCAGTAATCAGAATAACTCATACTAACAAAGATTAAAAAGCTGTTTTAATAATAATAGCGGTATAAATTTTATTATTATGCCTAAAAATGTATTAGGAATTCCTCATTTATAAATAATTATATGTCAATCATAGTATTCTGATGTTATTAATCTTTTTATAAAAACTTTAATTTTGAATATATCAGTGTACCTTGACCTAAGTTTTAAATGTTCATACTAAATAAAGATTTGAAGCATCATTAAATCAATCTTGTTTCTAATAAAAAAGAAGCAATAAGAATAATTGTCATGCTTATTTTCAAGATTAAAAATCATAGTTTTTCTAATGGTTTTTAAGGAAAATTTATATTTATTATTCTGTAAATTTTCACAGAATTATTACATATTACAAAATCATATTTTGACTTGTGATTATTTTATAAGTAAACTTAAAAAGAAACACAAGATTATGATAGTTTTTATTAAAATTCAGTGCATCTTTAATAAATTAGTTTTCGCAAAATTTAATTCCTTAAAAATCAAATAATTAAAAGGTAAACCAATAAGTATGAAAATTAATTATTTACTTCATTAAACTTGCATTTAGTTAAAACATTTTCTTCAGTATAAAATTGTTCTGTTGCCTTGATTCTTCATTTGTCATTTTTGACACTTGTTGGTTTACCTTATATTTTTTTTATTTCAAAGCTCACTGACTGTACAGTTTGAGTAAAAGTTTACGAAAAAAAATCCTTTTTGTGGCTTTTTATTTGCAAACTTTTAATATTTTAAGTTATTATACTCGCAATTAGATTATAAAAAATTATAGTGTTTAAAGATATTCTTCTTTAAACTTCTATTTATTAACAACCGTATTTTTTTTCCTTTTTTTTTTTTGATGCAACGAACAGGGTACAGGTCACAGATTCGAACCAAATGGGACTCACAAGGTTTATATTTTTATAAAACTATATTACCTTTCAAAAAAATTAAAAAATATTTTTAAAGAAATTGTTTTTATTAGTCAAAAGGCTTCTTATGTGCCAAAAAATTTAAAATAAAATTAAAACATTTAAAACAGTAAAATACTTTCTTATTGCACTTAACTTTAGTTTGGTCCCGTGAATAATTAAAAAGTTATAAATAAAATAAAATCTTATTTTTTAATAATTTTTTTATAACTACAGAATTTGCTTTAAATAACAAAACGGTTTTTACTCTGGCTGTACAGCTTATGATATTTTATTCCTAATAAAATTTATGTTACCATTGAGTTCCACCAATTTTTAGTTGATCAAGCAAATACTAACAATACATAGAAAGATCATGTACCGCTGGTAAATACACAACTGCATTAATGCTAATATTTTTATATTTTCGAAAATAGTTTTCATTAAATCATTATAACTAAGTAGATTAACATATGTAAATGTAGATTATAGAATGTATTTTAATATTATTACTAAATAATTGAATATATATAATTTAAATAAGAAGTCTTCATCATTTTTAAAATTAAAAAACAACATTTTAAAAATAATTTTTATAACATGATTTGGATAGACTTCAAAATTTTATAATATAAATAATAATGTTCAATTTTCTTTTACAGTGGGATATAGAGGAATGCAACC
>UELX01006277.1:0-11301 GCA_900480035.1 Eupelmus urozonus | reverse complement strand
TTGCTGATCTTTTTGGGTTATGAATTCCAGAGCGGTTTCTGAGTGATTATTATGTCGTGGGCAGGGACGGGGATATGGTTAACCGTTAGATTGTCTAAAATCTTAAGAAACTTGTAGTTTTGGAATTTTTTCGATTTTTATAATTAGTATTTACCAGCATTGATATAAAGTACTACCCGAAATATTTTAATTTTAAACTATAAAAAAAGTCACATTATCAACCCACGCCAAAGGCCCGCAAAGCCGAAAATTCCTACCCAACTATTCATTAATTTCACCGCTTGGCAAAGCCGGCTCCGTCCGAAAGAGCAGCTCTCTCCGGGGTGGCCAGAGGAGAACAGGCACCTGCGCCGTAACGGTACGCGGTAATTGGGTCCTTGATCTTCCTCTCCTCTCTTGGCGGCTCGCTTTTCTCTCCCGAAAGCGCGGCGCGAAAAAAAGGTGACACTTTGATAAGACGCGCGCGCGCGCGCGGCGCGAAAAAGTTTCGCCGCACCGCGAAAAAACGATACTTTGTCGTTACTACTTTGCGGTGTCTTGGCCCTTTTTGCCTCTCGGACCTCGTATTACGCGCCGAGTGAAAAAGTGTCGCGCGAAGCCTTATTAATGAAAGTTGGGCCAAAGCCTGTGTGTATAGTCTCTCGGGAGAGTTTGACGCGGAATTTCGGCTTACCGCGGGAATTCGAGGTTTTTCGGTTGGAGGGAGGGGCTCTGTACGTGAGGTGCAAAGTAAAAGACGATAGAGAGACTTTGTCACCTCTTTGCGAAAGTTGAAGGTATTTTATGAATTACGTCTGTACTTTTTCATTTTCTACAATTTACCGTGTTTAATAAGGTCTGGCTATGTTGATAAGTGGTTTAGATCTACATCTATGGAAATAAACAAACTACTAATACATTTAATCTTGTCAGCTTCTTTTTGAAATGCAGCAGCCGTTGATCGCCTAGCGTGTTAATTAGCGGTTCGTATATGTATGATAAACAAACCTTCAATTTAGATATTCATGCAAGGAAGCGTCACAATGATTAAACGTCCTTCGATGAGTGGTTAAAAATATCGCTTGAAAAAGGAAGTTGCTATAAATGTCGCACGAAACGAGTTGGTAATTACTTGGACCTTTCTCGTCCTTCTCGTCATAAATCATTTTGCGACGCAATAGCATGTAAATCGAACTGGGAGCCCCGATGTAAGTCGATTAATCCCTGGCGTAAGTCCAGTTCTTAAATAAACTAATTTCGAATGCAAACAAAAGCCGCGGTATTAGTGTTGTTGGTTAAAACTCGATATCCTGATATATTATTCTAGTCTATTTATATATCGTAGAACATTCATCTATAAATAAAAGAAATTTCAAATACACATCAAAAACAGTTACATTCCATTATCCAACTCCATAAATTTCAATAAAAGACATTCCCAGAAGACAACTACATCAATGACCATAACCTAAAAACTCACCTGTCAAATTCGACAACCACCTCGAAACGCCATAAAGACCCGGAACCCATACCCATCGCCTCTCCGCAAATTCAATACGAAACATCTCCCCAAAAAAAAGCACACGAGCAGCGCGTGCCGTCGCAATTTGCGAGGCTCGCGCTCGTATTCCTAGAAGCCAACGTGACAATGTAGCCCGCGCGACTTTTCCAGCGACGGCTAAATACGGCGCGCTGCCTTCCGCGAAGCGTCGGCGGCATTGTACTTACGCAGGAATGTTTCTTTAGCAGTGTGGCTAAAGAAGAGGCAGCAGAGGGGTAAGCGGAATGCTGATCGGGATGGTATTTTGAAATCGACGTGTGGGTGACGGCTGGTGGGTTGAGGAATGACTGGGGAGATCGGTAATGATGGGGATTGTTGGAGGATTTATGAGGTGGGTTGATAAGAAGGGGAGCAGTGAGGAGAAGTAGTTTTTCGACGAGGGGGAGTTGGTTTTATTGGGATTGGTAGTTGGCAGTTGGTTTACTGGCTGTTTAGTGCTTGAGTTATTAGAGTTTGAGAGTTAGGGGGCAGTTAAAGGTTTAGTGGTTGTCATCGATGGCGCTTGACAAGTGGTTAAGTGAGAGTCGTTTGAAAGTTATGTGAGCGTAATGATTTTGTAACTGTTGGTTGTAATAAGTAATTAGAGTGAGCTAATTTTGTAATGAGGTAAATTTTAAATATTAACTAAAATGTATAATTGGACAATACTTTACAAAACATCATTTTACAAAACACAAAACTTTGAATTTTAAATATTGAATAAAACATAGTGTCGTGTTTTTATTATTAAGTTGTTAAGTTTTCATTAATTGCGTGTCGGACAATTTTAGCCGGCAATTTGATTACCGAGAGATATACGCCATCGATATTTTAATATATATATATATTCAAGGAACAGATGCAGTTTCGATTACACGATATGTTGAAGGTACAGAATATTATGCACCCTCCAAATTTCGATGTCTACAGCTGGTGAAAAAAAGATGATTCAATCGGTTATTGTCGTTTTATACCTTTCAGTTATAGTTTGGATCTAATTCGTCTTTAAAAAGTAAAAGGTAATCAATAAAAAAATAATGTGCTACAATTATCATTGTTTTTAGTTTTCCTAATTTTGAAATATTTTTTTCAAGTATTTATTGCGATATTAATCCAATACTGTTATGATCAACATTGTCCCACAGTATTACATCAATATCGACATTAATCGTTCAAAAAACAAACCCCCAACTCCACAACCAGACCACCAACTCATTTCCATTAATAAGCCCAACGGCGTACCCACCAAAATCCAGGCTCTTCCAAAAAGGCACATCCTCGCAAAAGCGATGAAAACAACAAGCGCAGAGAAAGAGAGGCGCAAGCGTGTCGTCGACGCCGCGCGACCAATCAGCGCCGATAAGCGATAAATCTCACGCGCGACTCTCTCTCCCCGAGAGCAGTTTCTTGCCTCGCATATACACGCGTGTAGACCACGTGTGTTCCCGCAATTAGTGTCAGCGACGGAGCTGATCGATCGTCCAAGCGTCCGCGGAGCTAACGGGAAGCGCGCGGGGCGAATCTTTCTTATTCGCCGGGATATAGACGCGGCGATCCTCGCCCAGTCAATGAAAATTCTTGCCGATTCCTTGTTTGCGTTCTTGCTCGCGTCGTGCGCGATTTGTAACGTGTGCGGTGGCTATGGCAGATGGGACAGTGGGAAGCGAGGATGTGTAAGTTTTGCTGGGGGAATATTGCTTTTGCGAGGTTTTGAAGGGGAGTTGGTGATTAATGTTGGGTTAAGTTTGTTTCTGGGAATGATACGGGTTGGTGGAGGTTGAGATGCTTTAAGGCTTTTAATGTAATTTGCTGCATGATGCGGTCAATGAATAAATGTTATTGATCTTTATTTGAAATAGTATAGCTTTCGATACAAGTGCGGAAAAGTTAAGTCTCGCACAACGACGAGTTTACTGCCATAGTGAAGCTATTAACTGCCTAAGCCGAGACTTCATTATCAATTTTAATTTTATATACAATATTTTTTGATACTGTGGGTGCAAATTGCATTTAAGAATTTTCCAAAATGTGCAAAATGCTTCAGTCACACAATATAAAATATAACACAACAATCTTCGCACACCTAATTGCACCAAAAACAAAGCCTCCCTCCTAAAATCCCAAACTCACAAAATAAACTAAACTTTGCATCGCCAAGCTATCGACTGGCGCACGACTGGTGTTGTGTAAACGTCGTCGCTTGGCTCGCCCGACGCCCATTAATTTCGCCTCCATCGCTCTGCAAACTCGAAACGCTCTTAAATCACGTTAGTGGTCGAGTGTCCGACGCTTTCCCGATTCGGATGCTGGCGCGCGCGCGCAGGAATACACCCACATTCCCAGGATAGTTCGGACAGAGCGAATAGGCATTCCGTCACACCTGCATCGCGTGCTTTTCTCACTGAATGCGGTAATGGTCGGGTTAATTTTTGCTGGATGAAGAATTTTTGAGATTCGGGTTTTTTGGTGAAGTAAATTAGAGTTGAGTTGATGCTTCGTCATGAGTATCTAGTAAATTAATAGTGCAAGTACAAAGTAATAAAATTATTGTCGATGCGTCACGGATGATTAAGAAAGAATAGAAAATGATAACTCATTTATTTTTTTGCAATGTTTTTTAATAATAAAAGTACAATCGTCTACGCTTAAATCAATACCTTTAAAAACATTAACAGAATCATCCACGATATTATAAACAAAACTCTCCCAAAAAAGTTTGATCGACATCCAATATACATAACATTATACAAGCATCCCGCGAGCTCCGGGGCCTCCCGCTTCGCCGGCAAAAAAGGAAAGTTCTGGAATTCCGCAATTTTTCTTCCTCCCGCAGATTTACGATCCGGCGGCGGCGGACCCCGTGCCTTGACAAATCTACTCCGCATTCATACAGATTAGCCTGCGCGCGGACAAGCGGTATATCTGAATTACCGTTTGGGAATGAAATGCACGCGCGCGCAAGCCGAGGGAACAATGAACGGCTCTGTCTTATCATCGAGCGCGTGCTTTGCCGAGATAGCGCGATTTTCCACGCGCCCTGAGATATGCTGGTTGGGAGGTAGGATTATGAGAAATTTTTGAGGGAGATAAAGGTGAGACGTGTGTCTGTTTTTAGTTTGCGGTGAGTTTGTTAGGTTTAGTTGACGAGTGGCGTGTGTTTTCGTGGAGGTAGAGATTGTTATTGGAAAACGAGAGTGGAAGTGCATTGTGGCGAGGGTGATTAAGGTTGGAGTATTTTAAAAGTCATGGTTCTGTGAAGTTTATTAATATACATGTATGTTGTGCATATTTTTGAATTCATTGCATGGAACTTATTCCTGTTAATTTATGTTTAAAACAATTTCGCAGATTATAAATAAAGTAAATTAACTTTTTTCAATTTCAGGCATAATAAAACAAATTAAAGCCAAAAGAGAATTAAAACATTAGATAAGATCTTGTCAGGATATCATTGTATAACGATTATTATCATGAACATGCTTATACGTGTGTAATAAATTATTCTACAACACGAACAAGTGATACAAACTTATTTCAATATTTCATTCAAAACAATAGCTCACATCAGAAAATTTCTTACAAACCTCTCCAAAGCATTCTTCCACACATTCCACCAAATTGCTTACATCTCCGATAACCCTTCCACCCTCCTCTCACCCAAACAATTTGTACATGATAACACACAGCTGATTGTCCCCCCTTCTCTCCCTCACTTTCAGATCGTTTGTTTACGATTCCTCTTTTTCCTCCTCCTCCTCCGAAGCGAACGCACGCCGCGCGGCGCGCGCATCCGATTGAAATAAGCGATTAGGGCCCCGCTCAGACTACTACCAGTCACGAAGAGGCCTCCTCGTGATGGATCGCCGCCTAGTAGCCGAATAAGATCGATTAGTCGCCCGCTCGGAGGAAGATCGAGCCAGCTGATAGCGCCGAGTCGGCTTTTCGCGCTCGCCTGGAGAAAAAGGATTCTTGTCCACTGTGATTTCACGGATGAAGTGGTAAAGAGAGATGGACTGTTTGTTTTTTCTTTTTGCTTTGGGTGGAACTGAAATTTGGGTGGTTGGCTTTTTGGGTTTGACTGATCGGTGTCCGTCAGAGGTGAGCTGGAGATTTGATTTTTGAGATGGAAATGAAGAGGAAGTAAATGTGAGAAAAGTATTGTGGAATTAATTGTGGAGTGGTTTGTTTGATTTGTGATCATGATTGTTAGTGAAATCGTGTTTTGTAAGAGATTTATTACATTCACATATGGTATTGTGATCAGGTGCAGTGAAATGTTATAATAATATTGCGTCAGTATTTTTGATTTAACTAATAAATATTGATACAATATCGTACCACTGTTAAAATTACAGGACTCTGATTTTTTTTATCATTTTACTCTCGTACGAAATATATAAATTCTTATGCCTATCTTGTGAAGTACTCTCTTATTTAAGTACTTCTGAGTTACTTCGAATTCAAATTCAATCATTTCTTCGAAAGCTTCTGTAACGCTAGTTTTTATTTTAACCACTACTTACAGTCTAAGAGAAATCGGTACTGGCAGTCCACCAATGAATACAAATTCGCAAATTTTAAATAATTTTACTTGCGCAATAATTACTAATGCCCGCCGTACAAATTACACCTTTCTCACAAACAAAATCGCCTACGTGACCAGCTTGCTCATTCCCTCAATTTCGTTACCGAACCCACGTACTTGTCTCTTTCCAAACAAAAAACGAAAGCACGCACAACTTTATTACCCTCGCAAACGCATACGGCTCATGCAGCGGCAATATAACTCGATTTTTTCCACCTCTCGAAAGCTTCGACTAATAATCGATCTTTCCGCGCTGGACCTTCCGAGACGCGCGCAAGATGTTATTACTCTCCGGCGACGAGTATAGAGCTCCTCGGGATGGTAATACGAGAGTATAAGTAAGACCGGTGAACCGGCCGGAGACATCGAGAATTCGATCTGCGGAGGAGGCGGAGGACGATCCTCTTTCTCTCGGCGACCTCGCATTACGTCATGCGCTGCGTACCTGGTCCTTTCTCACATTGAGTTGCTGGGCGAGATGCTGCCGAGATCTGGTTACCAAATCGCGCTGTGTGTATTGATGCTGATAGGTTTGCGATGTTAGTGATGATTCTTTTTTAATGTTTTGTTTTGATTGGATTTTTTAGGTTAGAGATTTGTTGTGTATTTTTCTCGGATAATTAATGCTCGTATTTATTGTAGTTTGATTAAAAAATATTTTAAGTTCAAAAGTTTAAACTTGCATATTTTCGACTATAACATGATCGGAGACATTTTAAATTTAATTAATTAATTCAACATATTTCTTAAATTTACGTACGACCTTAACAAGCTCAGAATTCATCTCAGTTTAAATCAATTAACCCAACATACTCGTCGCTTAACCTAACGTTCAATCAACGCGTACCAAACTAAACCCAAGCCATACAAGAAACTCAAACGTGCCAAACCGCCGAAAATTCCTCGCCAATCCGCCAAAAAACCACTCGCGCTCGTCCAACCCATACAAAACCAGCATCGTCCCACGCAGGGACACTTATACCACCGAAAAGCCGTTGCCACGACTCTGCGCAAAAACATTCCCACGTACTTGCATCGCAGGCGTGCCCGCTAAGAAGCCGAGCTGCGCGCGCGCGCGAGTGATCCGCGGCCGCAAGAATCGGCATTACACTTAATTACTTTAACGAGCTACCGAACGCGTCAATAGCGAGCTGCTCGTTTTACTTTTCGGTAGCCGGAAATCGCCACTTTTCTCACCGCGAGCTGCTCTCGCCGGAGACTTTTCTGCGCTCGGCGCGGGCGAACCGGCTATTAAATTGAGGCTGCGGCAGCAGCGCGAATGTTTTTATTAGGGCTTGGGAGAGTTGCTGAAGGAGATGGTGCAGGAGAGAAGAGAGGATGGAAGAGGAAACGGAGAAAGGTTGCTGAATGCTGGATAGTTAGAGAGGAGAGGAGGTGTGAGAGAGAAGGGCTGAGGTGCAGGATTCGGTTGGGTGCTGAGAGTTTGGGTTTTTTTGGTGGACTTGTTTGGAAGAGGTTTGCAATTGCTGGAATTGTTAGAGTAATGTTTTAATTTAAAAGTTAAGGCTTGATTTGTATTACGTCTTTTTATTATGTTTTATAATCTAAAGTTTTTACACAATTTTTCTAAAGATTCATGTAACTAGCCCACTGATAGATCGGGTACATGTAAATTATTAGTGACTTATGAGACATACAGCTATAATAAAAACAGTGCCAACAATCCAGATCTTTGCGCATGCTTTATTATTTCGTCGTAGACTTAATTTTGAATGTACGTATATTTAAATACATATAAATTGCGTGGATGAATTAAAAGTTATTATAGCTATTAAACTCATTATTAAACTACTTAAATGTTCCTTAAAAGACTCAACGAAAACCCTCCAGCAACCAGTTTCTAAACCCCACTTCTATTTTCCACATTCATCCTCCTCAGCAACAAAAACCTTTCCTCCCACCAATCGTCAAAAAACATTTAATTAGATATTTAAAGGGCAGGAAGTAGCCTCCGCCTCAAGAATAAAAAGAAACACTTCCTCTACAACCAGCCAAACAAAACCTCCGAAACCAAAAAACAATTTTGCAAACGTTATAGATAGGAAAAACAAGCGCACAAACGCGGCTCGGCGCACGCACGAGTGCCCGGCGTGTAATTGAACGGCGCGCAGGTGCGCGCAGGCGTATGTGGACAACACTTTCTCAGGTGACCGACTGCACGCGCTCGGTTCCCGATATCTCATTTATATATGCGCACTGAGCACTCTTCGCGAGCGACTTGCCGGGCTTCGAGCTGTTTCCTATTGAATGAATGAGGTAGGTGAAATAAAATAGAGGTGATTTTTTAAATGGGGGTTTTCTGATTTTGCTGCATGGTTTTTAGTAAGGGATGATGCAATATTGTAGGAATATTGTAAGGATGTTATAGGAATATCGTAATGATGTTCTAGGAATATCGTAATGATGTTATAGGGATATTGTGATAATGTTATAGGAATATTGTGATAATGTTATAGGAATATCGTAATGATGTTCTAGGAATATCGTAATGATGTTATAGGAATATTGTGATGATTTTATAGGAATATTGTGAGGATGTTCTAGGAATAGTATAACGATGTTATAGGAATATAGTAAGGATGTTATAGGAGTATATCGTAATGATGTTATAGGAATATTGTAATGATATAGAATATCTTAATGATGTTATGAATATCGTAATGATGTTATAGGAATATTGTGATGTTGTTCTAGGAATATTATAATGATGTTATAGGAATATTGTGATGATGTTCTAGGAATATTATAATGATGTTATAGGAATATTGTGATGATGTTCTAGGAATATTATAATGATGTTATAGAAATATTGTGATGATGTAATGGCAACGGTGACATTTTAACAATGTATGGATAATTATTGCATAATTATTATAATCCATTATAATATAATTTCATCTAACTGCTATAAAATCAATCTTAAACACTTCCATCGCCAGCCCAAAGTGATTGACGAACGTCATAAACCATCCCAAAATTCGAAATCCTCGCGAATTCCCCGAAATAATACATCACACTTAACGAGCGCCGATCGGCGCATTTCAATCGGCCGATCACAGTTATAACTTGTTGCGCATACCCGCTACCAAAACCGTAATTACACCACACGTAAGCCCATCGATGAACGCGCCGTCGCCTTCTGTTTTGATCGAAAATTACGATAAGGTCAGCCGTTCGTGTCTGCGCGTGGAAATTGCCGAATTTTCGAGTGTCCGCGCGATTTTGCGTCTGTCCTCTGAGGTCCGAAGACGCGAGCGCGCGTAAAGGAACCGGTTTTCCTCGCGAGGAGCTCGTGGGCGTCGTCGTCGTCTGCGCGAGCTTGTTCGAGAAAAATATCAAGAGAGCCGGCGTTGCGTGAGTTGACAGTGGGATTAGTTTTTGGAGTACGGGTAAGGTTGAATTTATAAGTGTGGAGTAGATTTTATGAAATGATTTTGGATTTGATAAGGAAAAAGTGGATTTGTTTTGAAAAACGTATTTAGGCAACAATTTTTTGTTGAAACATTAATGCTTTAATATTTTCAATATAATATTATCATTATATTACGTGGTATTAGTATTTTCGTCAAACCCATGCGCCTACATATAATCGTAAACTTCCGCTCAATAACTTAGCGATGGAGCGAGATAGAAAAAGACCGTAATGAACTTAAAGCGGAGGGTAAGTGTAATTTAGTACTCACATTGGCCGCTGGGCGGCTTAAACTAGGAAGTCAAATTCGCGCTAGTACTTTTTCTCGTCAATGATATAAAAGGAATCGGGTTTCAAATACGAAATTACACGCTACTATGCGGATCCATGTACGACTCGAAATCTCAAATTTCCTTTACGGTCAAACAGAGCCGCACGTTATCATGTATACATGGGCTTTTAGGAGCGTATATGGTCATTTCTGGCTCATTTTTTTGCCTGGTCGCGCCTTAAACTTTAGATGAATTATTCATACTGAATTACCGATAACTTACAAGCTACTAGATTTTCGTCTTGTTTTATTGTAAGTGTAGCAAAAACTTTAAGAATCTCTAATAGTTAGATAAACAGTGATTTATTTATACTTATTGGATAAAATTACACGTTATATATAGTTTAGTATAGATTAGTAAATATTATCGTTACGTTAATTTATTATAATATTGCAGGACTATAAACTTATTATAATAATAATCTTATAATAATAAAATGTTAGCCCTAAAGTTTGAAATATTTTTTATCACTTTCATTGATTTAAAAAAATTATCAAAAGTTTATTTTTTTTAAACATTTATTTAAAATGATATCTTGCAGTAAATCTTATTTAGTAAAATGAGTTGATGTAATAATCTGCAAAAATAAACTTTATTAATGCATATTCTCAAAATATCTCGTTTTCAGTAAATTCAATTGAGAAATAAGAGTTTTAATAAAAATTAATGGCACGTAAAAAAAGTGAAAGTACAGAATAGCCAAGTATTATTCTCGAGTTGTTAGAGTTGTTTGACAGGTCTGATTGAAATTGCACATGACAGTTATTACATGACGATGAAGGAGATAAGCATTCAAAGAATATGTAGGGGAGAGAAATGTATTTAGAAACAGAAGCAGAAGGAAGCTTTCTCGTAAGTGGATGTTGAGTCCTACACAATTCCTGTCTTCTTTGTTGTTTATCGAAGCCAGTAATTTCAACGTCAGTTAAATTAACATGCAGCTCATTTGTTTGAGATACAATCGTTGATAAATGCTTATTGAAATGTAAAATTTTTGTTTATTTAGTTACATTTTAAAAAACTCTTATAATTTATCATACACTATGTTCACATTTTTATTTTTTATATCTTATAAATATTTACATGAATATTTTTTTCTTTTTTCACATTATAAATATTTATATTTTATTTTATTCGAATTTATTCGCTAATTATCAATTTCGCTATTTATATTTAAAAGAATAAAGTTTAAATAAAAACTCGTGTTTTAAGTGATTTTTTTCTCTGATTCGTTGATAATATTGTTAGACATTTAAATGCACATTTGTTTTTTATTACAAAAACAAAAACCAGTTTATTATTATCGATATATGGGCAATTCTCAGGTATTTCTAACTTTTGGGAACTCGGTTTTACAACAATTCAAAAGTCTATAATTCAGGTTCCAGAGGTAGCACAGACTTCAGTAAGGGTTTAAACTATTTGTTTCATG
>UELX01006276.1:0-11302 GCA_900480035.1 Eupelmus urozonus | reverse complement strand
AATTTTTAGATAAGTGTCATTTTAACATTTTTTGACCAGAAATTCTGGCCAGAATATGGTTAATTTTCTACCAGGGTTAAAGTGGGAATAAAGTACTATATGCACCTTGAGAGTAAAGTCAATTATTATTCCCCTCAGTGATTACTACCCTCGCTTCGCTTGAGCAGCAAACTACCTTGCTTATAATATGTGAGTTTACTCTCTTGATGCATAATGTACGATTATATTAGATTTTTTGCGTTAATAAATGAATAACTCATAATTTTTTATATAAATTTTATTGGTTTCACAATGTAGTTTACACGCGAATGCCTATAACGGCTAATTAATTATCAAGAAGACTTATTTTTCAATCGGCGGACTTTTTCTTTTTAAAATTTACGATTAGAATACGATAGCTAAATCTTTCGAAGAAAGTGTAATTACAATAGAAAGGCCTTCCAATTTAATTTGAACTAAAAATTTACATGGCAGTATGATTAAGTAAGGATTGAGCATAGCGTGTTCAAGCATACATTTTTACACTTCTTCATCGAAGCAATTTTAATTTGGTACAAAAAAAGCGATATGTTAAAAACTATACGTATACGATACATGTGTTCGTACGGGTCCCGTTTGATTTGATTTCTTCTTGAGATGCGCTTATGTGTCGTTGAATTTGACATAGGTTACTTAATATCTAGTCGCAATTGAAACATGAACTGCGTATGTTTCTTGCAAAAAATAAAGATATTCATTAGAGTTCATATAATATTTTTGTAATTTTACACTTATTTGGTAAATTAGATATTCGTTTTATTTTTAATTGTAAATATGTACAAATATTTGAAACATATATTAAACTTTATTCTTGAGATTAAAATTGTACAATGATTTCATTAATAATTATTCTAATTAATTCTTAAAACAATAAATAAGATAATAAGAATATCTTTAAATTTAAATTTATAATAATTTTTTGGAAAGATTTATTGCTAACTTATTATTGCTGCGTTTGTATATATGTATATGTATTTATATATACAGACACAATTTTTAAAATTCTGTTCAGCGCATACAAAATAAGCATGCTTTAGACAGTTTAAAAAAATAATTTCAAATACATATTCAATAAACTTTTTAACTTAGAAAAAAAAAAAATATTTGGTCATTAGAAAAAACCTCCACCTTATCTACGCTACCTGCAAAAGATGTCTCACGATAATCAATCATAAACTTCTCAGAAGTAGCAACAGAGAAAACTCAATGTATTGCGTGTCAAAAGGTCACTTCGGGGAGAAGGCACAAACCGCTTCTTTTCTCCCTCCGTTTTTTATTCTTTCACCCGAAACGGCGAATCAGTGTTGACAAGGGATTTAACGCAGTCTGATAGACGTAGGTGCGCTCGGTGAAAACGTCCGGCTGCGCGACGAATAATCATCACCGCGGCGATAATCGTGCCGAAGGCTTCGTGCTAATTAACATTGACTGAGAGGTGCGAAGAAGGCCTCGGGAGTTAGAGATGCGCGCTCAGCGCGCGAGTCATTCTCGAAAGTCTCGCTAATGGCGCGTTTTCTTTCGTTAAGCGCGCTAACGGCGAGTTTGAAAGTACACGCCGCATGATTTGTGAAAATAATTTTTCTTGGAAAATGTATTGTAATTTATACAAATTTGTTGAAGTATGTATTGTATACTGTTTATAAATATCGTCAGTGTTGTTGTGAGGTGGGAATTGTATAGATTTGAGTGACTATTGTTGCACTCATTCAAATAATTTAGTTGTTTCTATTTTGTTTAACTTGCATTTTGTTAGTAATCGATAATGAAGCAACTATGGAATATTAAGGTTACCTAGAATCATTTTGTTATTAAGAATGTGAGAATCCATTTTTTTTAAATCTGATTTTTAACTTTACGAAAATATATTTTCCTTAAACATCGCATTGTTATTTTCTATTGAAACAACAATTAGATGACAAGATATTTTCTAAAGAATCAAAGAAGATATAGGATTCCATATTCTTGCTGTCAAGGAGGATATACAATTTGTACTGTATTTCAAAAATCATCGATTGTTCCTTTAATATTTAAATATAAGCCAGATGTAAAATGATGTATCCACGTTAAATTAGCCTCGCTTCAGTTAACGTCTGAAAAATTTCACTATGTATGACTGTAAGTGAAAAGCTTTCATATCAAAACTGTTTAATGTCAACTTGACTGGTTTTATAGCTACTATTAAATATAAAATACAAACACGAACCGAATCATTATAGTAAGAAGTATAGATATTTGAAAGAAAAGAAATAATATTTTAGTAAATAAAAAATTTAAAAATCTTATGTTTTTTTATTTTGTATCAATTTCAATGTAATCAATAATACTATAAATCGTATAGTACCATCATAATAAACATTCAAACAATAATCTTCATAATGACTTACGCATACAAATAAAAACAAAAAATAATCTTACAAAAAATAATTGTAAATCAACTCCTTCAAATAAAACAAATTGCCTAATCGTAGTTGCATCTTAATAATGATTAAGCACTATCCAATTTTAGTATATGACTTGTACAATTCCAAGGAGCAACGACATTCGAAGAGCCATAAAAAGAACACTATGATAAACTAATTATTTCGATTGCAATCATTTCAAGAACCACCGACGCACAGTCCTAAAAATTAGTTCTACGGCAATCGCACGAAAAAAATTTGGCGCACGCGAAGCCAGAAAATCTCATTCAAGGTAAAACGCTCGGAATACTGCAATGTCTTATTATAGAACGACAAACGTAGTTTTGTACAATTTTACCGACTCTTACGCTTATCTATATTTGTTTACGACATTACTTATACAGCTAAACTTAACATTAAATGTATATACAACGAAGCGGATGAAATCGGATAAAGGTGCACGTTTATGAATAAAGTAGTTTCAAGTACGAATTATGCCGGTTACGTAAGAATCGTAAAATTTGCATCGTCATCATTTTTTCGCACGAACATATTATTCCTGGTCGTCACTCTTTAAAACATATTTTTCTTACAAGCATCTTTTATTATAATTAATGTAAATCCTATTCCGCCTTATTTCTTTAATTACAATATTCCGCCGGCTTCATTACCCATGCAGCCTATACAGTCATTATAAATCTTTTGACGCTCAAGTTTTCTCGTTCACTTCCTTCTGTCTTTCAAAGTCGACGTACATACCTGTCATCTTTTAACGCACAATGCAACTCTCATTTTTTAATTGTCACCTGACAACTGTCATCATTTACCACGCAACAATGTTTCACTCGCACGTCTCTTGCTAAGCAAATTTATCCGAAATCATCGGCTCGACTAATTCGGCCTTAAGTAATTTCCAAAATTTTATTTTACCCTTAGATCGAACATCGAATTTAGAGAGCGAACCTTAATCATCAGTTCGCACGCAAGTTAAAAAAAAAACCTTATCGCAACAGCAACCCTAACACGCTTATAACCCTAAACCGCCCAAAGATTCATCAGTCCCGGAAGCTCGAGTCAAGAAATTGTTCATCATAACGCCAATAAGAAAATTCAAGCTGGCACGTGGTGCGAGTGGAGCGGCGGAACGAACTGCGACCTCGAGGGTAAGCCTTTGGTTGACCTCAGGTTGTAGCAGCTGGCGTTGAGCGGATGGGCGTAGGGCGAGTTCCAGTCGCGCTCGAAGACCGCCTCTAGCTGCTGGCGCAGGCTGTTCTCGTTCCTCGTGTCCGCGTCCTCGAACACCAGGCCGATTCCTGAAAAATCGAGAGAAGGGAGATTAAGTTTTTGGATATTGAATGGTGGAGCCTCGCGGGAAGGCCAGTTTTTCGATCGTCGCAAATTTTATCGGATATAAAATTTTTGAAGGGCGATTGTGACTCACGACTCGAAAGTGAGATGAGAGATTTCCGTGGGTCGTTTGGACGGTGTAACCGGTACTGTACGATGCCGATTTTTTGTCGATAGAGCGAATAATTTGCATTTTTTATGCTATTTTTTTGGACGGACGGATTTTGATTTATGTCCGTTTGAAAAAGCCAGTTTAAAGTATACGAATTACAGATTTCAGAAGAATAATTTGAATAAATATTAGATTGAAAAGTTCCGGAAAAAATTTGGAATAATATTTTTCAGTTTTTTTGCTTTTATTTCTGTTATATTTTATTTTAAAAAATTGTCATGTTTTAAAGAATAAACCTTAAAACGATTAAAAATTATTGATATCTACATTGATATTATTAATATTTACATATCCTTAATTTAGATTATAATAATTAATTAATCGTATTAACTACATTTAAATTGTATGTACATTAAAACATTGAGATACTCACCGGCTGTGTTAATAAAGTAATCACCAGACCAGTTACTTGTACCAATGTAAGCGGCGATATCCGTCACCATATACTTATTGTGGTTCACACGACCAAAAGGAATTTTGTCCAATTCAGCATTTGTAGGTACTATAAACCTTCTCTGAAATTATAAAAATATACAAATTAAAATTAATTTTATCAAAGCTACTTCACGTTACTTCTTTATTAAAAAAAAAAAAAATTTATTTATTTAAACTAATTAAAATTGATCCGCATACCAAAATAAAAAAGATTCAAAAATATAACCGAACAAACTTGCTCTTAATAAACAAGATCAAGAAAGGCCATCCACGTTATTAACCACCGATTAATTTGCAGTCTAAACTTTTTACAACCGCAGCTCCATTATCATCCATTAAATCCTTAACAAATCGCTATCGGCCAAAAAAACCGCCATATTACCGTCCCAATGACGCATCAGCTCTAAATTATCAAGCTGCTTACTCTGCAGAACAGAAACGTCACTACTAGCGCGTCATTGTCATAAAGCCGCTAAACAAAAAATGCGTAATTGCGCATCTTTCACCAACCACTTCGATCTTGACTTTGTTGTAGCTGCTGGTGAGGTCCTCGAGCGCCTTGAGGAAGTAGTCCTCCGACTTCCTCGAGTGCTTCCATTTCGAGATGAGCAGCCTCACGCTGACCTTGCGTTCGATCGCTGCCTTTTTAAGCGCGTCATCGATAATAGGCCAGTATTTGATCTTCGGTCCGTAGATCTCCAGCGGGAAGTAGTCCATTACCGAGATGTAGATGAACTTTTCGGCCTTTTCGATGCAGTGCAGCAGACCGTCGATGTCGTTCGTGCGGCCGTCCGGTGAAAATTGAGGCGGTGAGCTCTGAAATGACGAGTGATTGTTAAGATTGAGGAGGAGCGGCTTGAGAGTTGTTTCAAATTTGTTTTGGGTGTTTAAAGTTTTTATTTTATAGTGTATGTGTTTGGAATTTTACTTGGGTATTTTACTGTTTTTTCTTTTTTTTTTTAGTATTATATAGACTACTGAGGTTACTGACACGAGAATTTTGAGGATTATTCCGTGAACGGATAATTGACGGTGTTAGCACTTTATGGCATCAGTCACGTGCAATCAAATTAATTTTTTTTATCACACTAACGCTGGATTTAGTATTCATAAACAGCAATTATAACTCTTTTATCGATCTTGAATAAACCATATTTTTTCAATCAAATAATTAATTACTTTATCGAATTAAAATCTTACTTAATTGTTGTTTTTACCAAAATACAAATATAATTTCTGAGTAATAATTAAATTTAGCAACTTCGTTAATTAATTTGAAATATATCTACACGATATTATATATTATTATTATAAAACAATCGATCGAAATCTAATGATATTCTATTATATGATTATAATAAAGGATAGTATTAATGCCGATAAATGAATTTCCAAAATTGTAACCATAATAAATTCTTCCTTTTTTCCAAGATACAAAAACTAATCACTAAAAATTCAAACAAGATAGTCCATTTAATACTCACGCCAAAAAAGCTCCTATACTTGTTGCCATCTAGAGTGAAGCTCATAGGATTATCCAGATTAATCTTGGTCGAAAGCGCCTTAGGCCAGGTCGCCGGAACTTTGCCTTCCCCACCAAGCTGCCAGTAAACCTACATCCCCCCAACCAACCAATCTTTTAGATTAGCCAAACGAAAACCTGACCGATATTATAATAAGCAGGTTACAAAAAATAAAAAGATAAAACATACATCGAAGATCTTGGCGAGATCATTGGCCATACAGGAGCAGTTGAAGGCGACGAGGCCGAGCTCCTTGACTTGGGTCAAGGAACGCCAGTCCATGTTGGCAGAGCCAACGTAGACGTGCGTGCGGTCGATCAGCCAAAGCTTCGTGTGGAGAACACCAGCTCCGAGGAGCGCGGCGAAGTTCAAGCTGCGTACCTGTGAGGTATTGGTATCGTGTTGGTTATTATGAAGGTTTGGGGGATGGTTTTTTATATGGGGATTGTGATGGGAGTGTGATTGTGACAGTTTGGTTTTGGTTGATTTTTGGGGGGCGAGCTCGTTGGGGCCGCGGATTAGAAAGGGATTTTTGAAGATTGTTTTCTGGCAGGATGTTTATAAAAAGTTTGTGGCAATTAAGGTCGAGCAGTTTTGATACCGTTATTTATCAGTAGTAAAGTAATTGGAGTGTTGACTAAACATTGGTCTACCGGAAAGGATGTAGGTAAAATTTTATTAAAAGTTTTATATACTTTTGGATAAAGAATATATAATTTAAGAGATTTTTATAAGTATTGGAAATATTAGTTTTTTTTTCTTATTGCATTTAGTATATGTTCTGTCAAGTAATAATATTTGTGTTTGTGCAAGGAAAATGAGTTTTTTATTATCTGGCGTTTTATTTACAAAAGGCTAATAATCTTCAAAACACGTACTAAAAAACAACTCTTTTTATACTACCAATTTTACTAGAAAAAGAAAAAGATATTTCTTCCTGTAAAAACTTGATATGTCAGATTAATATTTCTCAACTAGTTTAACAAAAAATACAAAAAACTTTGCAAGCCAATTCAATACTAAATGTCTATTAATATGTTTAATAATCATCATCCTGTATGAAAATTTGATCTTTCAAAACATTTATCAATCCTCACCTGCGCATTGGCCTTCTTCGCCAGAAGCTCAGTATCGATATTAGGACTGAGCTGGCTCGGCGCGTTCTGAGCGATTTTCAAAGTGATGCCTCGATCCCTGCCCGCGTTCATCAGCGCCTGAAAAACGCTTTCACCGTCGTGCGCGCTGTCGTCTGGATAAACGTCCTCGCGGTTCATCGTCCAGTAGAGCGAGGCTATCTCCACGGTGTTCTGAGCCGAGGCTATCAGATCCAGCCAGGTGGTGGCCGTACTACGGTGGACCACCGAGCCGTTCGGATAGGTCAGATTCACGGGGATGGACTCGACGAGGGAGATGTCGCACTCGCTCATGCAGGCCATTTCGCTGTCGTTGCCGAGGCCCGTGCCGTTGAGGCCCTGCTTGTCGGCCGCGTGGTCCAGGAGTGGTAGCAGGACCACCAGCACGATGAGGATCAGGATGAAGGTGATGGGGATGCAGCTCGGCCTGCACCATTCCTGAGCACCCCATCTGAGGAGGGGAGAGAGCGATGAGATGTTTTTGGTTGGTCCGGGAAGATAGAAATTGTTTTTTCTTTTTTTTTATTATTCATTCTTTTTTTATACGATAAGCCTCTCTTTTGGGGTTTTTATTTAGCTTAAGGTTAAGAAAATTTGCTTGAGGACTTAAATTTTGCACGTTAGTTTTCGAATTTGAAAATTTTATTTTAAATCGAACGTAGCTATTGAATATATATTTTAATTGAATTTAGGTTTTTAAGTAATGGTTCAATATACTTAAAAATGTAACTAATTCCAAGTAAATGTATTTAGATAAACTTATAGAAAATACAAAATTGAAATAATTTTATAAAGAATCATCTTTTTATATGTATAGGTAATAAATGTAGATTAAATCTAAAAGTAATGGAAATAGTATAAAATATAACAATTCATAAATTGTTATAATCATAATAGTAACGAATGGAATACTACAAAGCAAATGTACTCGGGTTCAACATCACGTTTGGAATCACGTGAATCTCACGCTTATGGAATCTTTTTACTGAATATTTAAATCGATACTCATAAAAAGGCCTTAGCAATCATTAATGAATGGATATTCCAAACTTGTAATACAAAAAGCGATTGTTAAAATTTCCTACCTTCCGTGATTGAGGGGATCGTCGACATCGCTTCTCAACATGAAACCCGTTTGGTCCCAAAAGTCGAATTCGTCATCACAGGACGGTGAGTTCACATCGAGACGGGCATTCTCCGATACAGTCTATGAATGAGAAAAATAATCATTTTTGATTTATTACTTTTTAAAAAGATTGGGTAATCAGTTATTCAATCAGTACGTTATTAAAATTATTTAGGATCAACGTTCAACACTATGTTTATTAATGGTCGTAATTTTTCGTAATAGAAAATATAACTTTTGATAATGAAAAATAACACAATTTAATTTTTTATTCTTTTTTGGTATGTTAAATGATAGTTACTTAAATTAGAGCGAATAATAATTATACGCACGCCAAGTGTTTGTAAAATATCGCATATAATTTGCGATTAAATATTTTGTATTTTTTAAGTCTGTCATACAATATGCTATTTATTTAACACATTTTAAATGAAATAAGTTTCAAGAACAAAAAGAATTCAATATTCAAAAGTATTGAGTTACGTGAGCCCAAACGCCATCTATTGGTATGGTGCTTTACGAATGTTTTGTTGGGATACCGACGCAGTGTTCAATCGATGAGATTGGGATTTCTAGGTAATATCGGATTCAGTTACACAGTAGGTAAAAATTTGACGTTGTTGAGAACTATATGTATAAGTACAAGATTTAAATTGAGCTCTATACATAATATGTATATACTATTATAATATATACATATTACGTAAAGCACCATTTATCATATATATTAATAATATATACTATTTAATACATTTCAAAAACTATACCAATATTCAACTTTCATAATAATAGACAACTTGAATGATTTAAATTCATCTAAGATCTAAAAATTTGTAATATTCGAAGGTATTTTTAGTATATTGAATTCCTAATAAATTCAATTTATTAAAAAACTCTAACAGTTAATGAAATCATAACTGGTATTTTTTTAAATGTATTAGTCTTCATTAGTTTTATACGTTTATTTTGTTGTATTTATAGCCTATAAGTAAAAAATTGTTAAAATTGTTACAAGTATATTGTTATAAGTTATAATAAAAGAAATAGTTAAAATTGTTATAAGTTATAATAAAAGTATAGTTTCATACTTTTATTTTGCTGTATTTATAGTCTATATGTAAAAATTTATTAAAATTGTTAAGTATATGGTCTTAATTGATGCCCATCGAAATTATTTGTTTTTCCAATTACTAAGCTCTAGTCAAATCAAAATTTATAATATTATTTAAACATTTTCTAAATTTAAAAAAATAAGAAACACGAAAGATTAGTATATTGCAAAATATACACATATATTTAAACACAATTATATGAAAATATTATTTTTGAATTGTTAATAAATCGTAAGTCTTACAAGATTATAATGCTCTGTTGCTATAAGTAGACAGTATTAAGTGTCTAGATAGTTTCTTAATAAAGCAGAAATTAATGATAATTATTTATTATCTATATATTTTTCAGAACAAGCTTATTGGTCCGAACTAATAAATTTAATATCATTAAATATTATAATGACAATAATTATAAAAAAATATAAATATCTTATCGGAAATTAACTACCTAAGTCATGAAACTGTCTAGACATCTAATAAATAATATGAACTTCCAGTAATTACTTGCATACATAATTTTTTAATATTAATTTTTGCAAAACTTATTACGAATAATTATTTGATTTGCAATGCATAAATATTATCATCTAATGAGCCTATATTAAAATACCTTCTGTAAATTACAATTTAAAAAATCATATTATGATTACTGCATCATGAACAATACTAAATATAACACTTTCAAATATATAATGGTTAATTAAAAGTGAATGTATGCTCATGAAAGAAGAACCGAGAGATAATCGCAAGTCCTGAGTATGCAGTTATTGCCAGGGTTTAATTACATGAGTCACCGCGTAAACATATTCGAGATTTGATTACACAAAGAAAACAACGTGCAAAATCTTTCTCTTTCATTAGCAATTAAAACGTTCATATTAGATACTTAATCGCCATATATATTACAATCGGCATCTATATAGTTTCCTAGAAATATTTGAAATCAAGCGCGCCAAGAGTTTACTATTTCCTACGCCTAATATGACAACGACGTAGAAAACGATTTTTACCTACGCGTCATCATAGTCGCATGTCAACAAAGCAAGGCAAGCATTTTCGAAAGGCAAACAAGGAGTAAGCATCCACGCAAAATCTCGGCTCTATCGCTTTACGACATTGGCACGATCAGCTGCTCCGAAATTTGTTCGGTCACGACTTTGATAGCGCGAGTGAATACAAGTCGATCCGAAAGCCAACGTGGAGTCGCGTTTCTCGATCGATAAATATGTTTGAAAATTATCTTCGATCGCCATCTGGCTTTTTAGGTTTAACTCTCGGTCGCAAATAGCGTAAAAAAAAAAACGAAAACAAAAAATAAATAATAAATCAGTAAAAAAAAGTAAACGCACTGTGTCCTTTTTCGTCCCATCGTCAGGCTGCCGCTTCTGCTTGACTACCAATAACTTCGTCATCTTCTAAAAATATATCACTGTGCCCAAAAATCCACTTCGGCGAACGAGTGCAGTGCGTAGAACGAGTGGGAAAAAACAAGAGCGCGATTGAAAACAAAAGAGCGAGCGATTCATGGGCGATTTATCGATCGGCGTCGGCGTGCAGAAGCAGAGAGAGGATCAAGGTTATCGCTTGTGCTACGGTGCAGCGTTGCGTGCTGCACGTGCTCCGGTTTTCCGGACGAAGCGCCGCTATATACTGTGTGACGCCTGCGCGCGCACAGTCGGCGAGAGACGCCGGTCTTTCTCTCTTTTTTACTGCGGCTCCGCTTTTCTCGGGGGCTGCGGGTGCAGGCGTAGAGAGAGAGAGAGAGAGGGAGAGAGCGAGATAGAGAGAGAGAGAGAGTGAGAGAAAAACAGACAGAGATAGAGAAACAATAAGAACGAGATACAGACAAACAGGTAGAGAGAGGGCGGTAGAGCGTGAGAGAGATGGAGAGGGAAAGAGAGAGGGAGGAGAAGAGAGAGAGAGAGAGAGAGAGAGAGAGAGAGAGAGAGAGAGAGAGAGAGAGAGAGAGAGAGAGGAGTGTCAGAGAGAGAGAGATACCGGTTTCTGATCGTATTG
>UELX01006275.1:0-11302 GCA_900480035.1 Eupelmus urozonus | reverse complement strand
CGGACGATTCGATGCTTATCGGCCCGAGGGCCGCTCGTTACCGATTGTTTCGACGACGCTGATGGCCTAAGACTAAGGCGCGCTGGATGACGCGGCCTGGAGTAAGCTGCGAATACGGTGCTGGAGGGTTGAGGTGATTTTGAGGCGGTGGGGGTTATGGGTGCGAAGTTTGTTTGAGAGTGGTGATGATGTGATTGGGGGTGTTTTACTGATAGTTTGGGAAGAGAGAGGTGAATGAAGATTTGAATGGAGTGGAAGAGGATTGGCTATATTTGTAGTAACAAGATAGGAGAAACGTGCTTCGAAATATTTAAATTATGTTGCAGGAAAGTTAGAAACTTATAGTATAGTGTATTTAAAGGTTTTGTGAAATAAACACTATCAGAAACAAATTTTGTTCACACAATAAAAGTTAAATTAATTGAGTTAAAAATTTGTCGAATCAAAAAAAGTTTAATTTATTCAATTAAGTATTCAATATTTTTTCTCAATGCAGGTTTAGAATACAATCAACATAATAGAATTTACAGAAAAAAAACATGTCTTAAGAACTTTTTAAATGAAAAAAATTTGAATTAACGAAAGAAATTAGTCCCCGCGTCTACATACGAGAGTACAAATTTTTTTCAATATATTAAATTTTACAAATTAGCGCCACAGTACAATTTTTAAAAATACATCTGATTTAAAAAAGTCTATACGACTAAGGCATTCTTTATAGTGTAGAACTCATATTGTTACATCAAAACTTACACTTATCGACTGCTAAGTATTTAAAAAATACTTATGTTCAAACGTTTATTCATCGAAGCTCTCGCAAACGAAAACCAAAAGCAAAAGCTAAAGAAAAGTGAAGAATAAACTATCGAATCTCCCAATCGCTTAAAGTTGTCCAAGTTTAGCAAGCGCAGAGAGCTCATATCGCTCTGTGAATTAATCCCCCGTGCTTGCGCGAGCTCGCGCGCGGGGCCGGCGCGCCGCCGTTTATTCTCGCTCGCAATTATATATATCATTGAAACAACATACTCAATAAATCCCGATAATATATACATCTTCTAGAACGCCGTATGCGCGCGCGCGCCCCTCGAAATTCCTCTCGATTTGTTCGCGGGCCCCGCGAACGCTACTCGCTCTGCCGAGAATGAATTTCATCGTGAATGAAGATTAACATATTCGCCGGGCATAAATCCTCCATCTTGAATATTCCCGCGGACGAGCATAATTTTATTCTCTCTCTCTCGCTCTCCCCGCGAGTCCCTTGCCCTTAAAACACATACACGAATTTCTCTTATTTCCCGGCTCTCGGCCTTGCGAACTCGATCCGATTGGGATCGAGCAGAATGATCTTCCGTTAAACTCTCTCCCTCTCTCTTTCTCTCTTTGCCAGTGTATCTATCTATTTATCTCTCTCTTTCTCTTTCGGTTGGCTCACGGCGCGCGCGCGCGCGACGCCGAAGAGTAAGAATCGGCCTTATCAGGGGGATCTGAGTCGCGCAGTGAGCGGCTATTTGTATTCATAAGTCCGCGGGAGGCCGGCGCTCCGCTGCTGCTTCTGCTGCACCTCGGCCGTTGTCTTCTCCTCCTCTCGCGGAGGATGACTTTTTGAAAAGCAAAAAGAAACGGCGCCTCGAGGGACGAGGGAAAAAAAAGAGAGAGAGAGAGGGAGTGAGTATGTGTACACCGACGTCATCCGGCTGGTTCCCGAAGGTATATACCGTTTTGTGCGCGAGCAAGCGTTGATTTCGGAGAGATTGGATAAGTTTTATTAAAGGAGGTTATACACTTTTAATCGTCGGCCGGAGCGAGATTGCGGAGCTTGCCGTGATTCAGGCGTTTGCCAGCGGAGAGCCGTGAATGTTAATTGCGATGTGGGATTCGTTTCGTTAGCGATGATTTTTAACTCCTTACTGCGATATATTGGCTGAGCTAATTGGGTTTTTATGAAAAATTTAGGGATTTTTATTTATAAAGACAAATTATTGTTTAGTCTGATGGTACTATAAACTAAATTAGCAAAAACAATGATGTTTAAATATTTTCCAATTGTTGCATCTCGTTTAGTGAAAATAAATTCTTCAGCAGACAATATCTTATCTTTGTAATTTTTTAGTTCTTGATTTTAAATTTGATACCTTAAACAATAGACTACATGTCACCACTCATAACAAAATGACATTACACCTCCACCCTTAATATTACACTCAATCGACTCCACATCCTCAACTCCCACGAAGCCTACTCATTCAGCTAGTCCAACAAAGTTAGCACACTTGCCAGACGACACCTTGGCCACTTGCACCTTTTCCGATCCTATCGCTCGCCAACACACGTGTCCGATCCAGATTTTCGCCTCTCCGCGACACGTGTTCGCGGCTGAATTTTCCGAGAGGCTCGCTCTCGCTCTCTCGCTGTGTATATGCAAATATACACGTGTATAGCTCGCTCGTACACGCATATCGAGAAGTAGAGAGTAAGCGAGAGCGAGCGAAGAATGCGACCAGTCATCGGGTTATTTAATTTTTCGTGCCCGCGCGCGCGCGGCACACACACCAACCACCCGTCGCGCGTGTTTGCTCAGGCCTGCTGTGAGCACAAATTACCTCGCGACGACCGAATATCGCTCTGCCACACCAGCGCGCCCGGCTATCTCACGCGCCAGCGACGAAACGAAAGGAGACAGCCGCGCGAGAGGGAGAGAGCCGGGAGATCGACTCGCGTTTTGTTGCTCGTGAAGGGCTCTTTGGATTTTGAGGACGGGCTTGCGGGATGATGATTTTTCTACTTGCGGGAAGAATGATAGCTTGATTTCAGGAGGTTTAGTTATGTGAGATTTTTTGATTACATTTTCAATCGTATTTTAGTAGAGTGCCAATCGGCTGATATAGTGGTACTGTTTTATTTAAAGTGATTTCTGTGCAAGTCATATTCATCTTATATTAAGTATTGTGTCTATGACAATCTTGATATATGCTAAGACACTTACAAATAGATCGGATAAATACTTAACTACAGCTTAAGAAGATTCCATTAAATTAATAATACACTATGAAATAAAGAACTTTCGTTTGTTGAGAGCAAATTATATGTTACGTGGTTAATTACAAACATCGTACGAAAATTTTAAAGTATAACCTAAAATTTAGTAAATTTTCAAATAACTACTTTTCAAATAATCGCTCAAATAGTTTCCTAAAAAAATGATAATTTTTCAAAAACCACTAGTCTGATTTGCCCTCCGTTGCCCTCAAACGGTCTCGATCCTCATCCAAAAGGCCAAACACTCCTCACACAAAATCCGATCAACACTCTCCCGCCGATATTAAAACCCACACAGGCCTCCATCCTGCTAACGGCATTACAGTATTCACCTTGCCAGCGACGTCGTCTTTGTCATCGTCGTTGTCACCCGGTGATCTAGCCTCACATTTACCTACACACAAAGCCCTCCCCTCCTCCCTCACATACACACATACACACACATAATCAAGCGCGCAGGCCCGCGCGCAGCTTTGCTATCTATATGCTAATCCATTGAGATGGTACCCACAGATTACACCGCGGAATTAGCTCGGGGTATATCGGGCCCGTACAGGACCTAGGCTCTCCCCCTCCCCCCTTTCCCCTACTCTCTCTGTCGCCAGCTCACGCCTTTATCCCGCCTTATTCACGCATAAGCCGTAAGAGATTCGCTCTCGGAAGCTGCACACCTGTGAGGGTGAGCCGATGAGGGAGGATTACGGACGTGTGTATTACGCGAGGATGAGAGCAAACGAGTGCGGCCCGAGCGACTGGTATGCACTGGCAACGATTAGGAGAGAGATGTTTCTTTGCAAGCCTTTTCAAAGTTGATCTAATGGTTGCGCTATGTATTTGTTCGTCATAAGATTTAGAATTTAATGTTTTGCCGTAAACATAGATTATTGAGATTAGCACAAGTCTTTTAAAAAATAGCATGTACACAATTAATGTATCCTATCAATAATTTCCGTTCTTAAAGCACAAAACGATGAATGAATTAAAGTTTTACAATCAGAAAAAAAATCGCTCTTACATCGTGTTCAATCCCAAATCAATTTGTAATTATTAGAGAGACACATCGAGCGCATGTCGAAAGATCGCGGCTCTCCGTTGTTTCTCGCGTCGCCGTCATCACGCTAGTTAGCCGGAGCGGTAAACGAACAAAATTTCAAACACCTACGCACAGGCTCGGTCCTTTCATATCCTTCGACGTCTTCTGGCCTCGATCGGTTCTCACGCGTGACTCGACACAATCGGCCAAGTTTGCCGGCCGTGTTAATAACGTTAAGACGGATGTGATGAGCCTCGTGCCTTGGAGAGCAGTTATGAATGGATCTTCATTAATGATTATTGTTTGGGCTTGAGTTTATGATGATTGCTGTTAAAAAGTAGTTTTAGGATACTTTTTGTGATTTTTATATTTTAACAATGATTTGGATTTTATAAAATTTTAAATTAAAATATATAAATATGTAAAAATTGAATTTATTGGACTACTACGAGCTAAGATGTTTAAGATTATTCTCGAAGAAAGAGTGATGACATTCGAACCTTTGCAAATGATAATTATACCGATTTATCAATCATCTTTTAACTCATCATACTAGGCATTAGAATGTTTGCATTCAAAGAGAAGATTTAAAGAAACGATATCGAAAAAATGAAATTTATTTTAAAATTGAACAGAATAAAAGTATAAGTATTAAAAGCCATGTTAAGTGTACTTTTTAAAGATTCAGAGCTTAGAAAGAAAAATTATCAATCAATGTTTAAAATCCTTTAAGAAAATCGTGACAATTACACCTTTAAAACTATCCAAAAGAAAAAACGAAACTGACGACCAACCCCCATAATTTCATCTGCCAATTCATCATGTTTTCCGCTTCACCCATTCGCATTTACCTAGGGTAGCCGCGTAGCGCATCGACAAAAGCAGCGAACAAAAGAAGAGCCATCGAATCGAATAACACAAGAATCAGCGGGCCGCGAACACAGCCATAACCCAGCTGCATGCGCGCGTAATATCGGTACATCCACTCGGCGGCGAAAATTTATTGGCTCCGTTGGCGATACGATCGCCCTGCGTGCATGCCTACCAGAGGG
The DNA here is from genome assembly GCA_900480035.1 of Eupelmus urozonus. NCBI lineage: Eukaryota > Metazoa > Arthropoda > Insecta > Hymenoptera > Eupelmidae > Eupelmus > Eupelmus urozonus. The sequence continues at coordinate 6,181 of UELX01006275.1, read as the reverse complement.
GATTCATCGAGAATTCGCGACGAATATTCCTGTCACTCGCGCGTGGGCGTTCGTGCAAAATACGAGCCGGGCATGAATCATCCGGCTAATAATTCTGGCTCGCCGATATCGCTAATTTGTCCCATTTGCGCCGCGGCCGCGTGTTCCGCGCTTTTTCGCCTGGCCGTAGGCCTCTTTTCGACTGCTGAACGTTCGACATGGGTAATTTATGTTGGACACGAGTTCGAGCATTTTTGAGCCTGCTGGCTTTTTGTGTAGCTTGCCGTTTGAATGATTGGCTCTGGCGTACTTGTTGAGAGAAGGAATATTGTGCGTTACTTTTAACGCAAGATCCACGTGTTTTGTTGACATGATGTTTTGGTGAGTTATTGGGGGACCTGTTACCGGGGGAAGGAAATAAAGTACTAAAGGGAAATTCATTGTAATGATTATCTTTTTTAGATGTAGGCAAAGGACGACATCAGATTTACAACATTCGAATCATTACAAAATTACGCTTATAAACATACCGACCGATCCCTTCCAAAAACAATATTCCCGAGCCTACTTACACACCCTTCCCTAACCACAAACCGCTGTTTTACCAAAATTAATTACCACCGCGGAGCTCTAACGAGCCGCGCACTCGCGCCAGAATCTCGCACGACGATGTGTTTTACCGCTCCCATTCTCTAATTACGGCTAATATAAAGCACCAATCCAGCGCTGAGCGGATTGGTACAAGCGTTGCCTTGCGCTCTCAGTGACGCTCTCCCTCTCTTCTCTCTCTCTCTCCCTCTCGGAGGAGGCGTAGTCACCGCGAGAGCCGAACGCTGAATCACCCGGCTAGAGTTTTCCTGTCAGCGCCAGTAGCGCCGGCAGAAGGCCCGGAATTGCTCCGGCGAAATGAATGCACGAGCGCGCCCATTAAGGGAATAAATCAGGCTAACGTTATCCGCAGAATCGCATAATCGATCTCGCGGCTGGGCTGGATTCCACCTACTTCGCTGGCTTGCTGCGGTCCTGGGTTTTGTCCGCGATTCGGAAAGTATCGTGGGATTTGGTATTATCTTGTGATATAAGGTACGAGAAAGTATCTAGCAAACAATGTCATTCATTTTTTCAATTTGACTAATACAATTAAAGCTCTTCGATTTTTTTGAATTACTTCTAATTTAAATAAACAAATATCCAGCTATAAGCATTGAAATTCATATTAGAACCCTGGTTGAAAATTGACCATATTCTGGGCAACTTTCTGGTCAACAAACGTTTCCATAAGTTTTATCTAACATTTGTTGATCAGTAATTCTGCCCAGAATATGGTCAATTTTCTACCAGGGAAATATGCTGACAGTTTCAAAATCAAAACATTAAATACAACTATATACATTATAGATTTTCATCAACACCAACATACTCCAAAACTACCAGTACATTCAAGTACCCGTATATCTAAATTTGCTGCAGCAACCCACACCCATTTCGCCTCATTCAAAAGACATAACTATCCAAAACTAATTCGCGCTGGGCAGCCTCTGCCTCTCTCTCTCCGTGCACCCACTCCTTTTTCTCCCTCGCCGCAAAGACGCATAAATCCTCGAGGTAACCGTGGCCGTGGGGTCAGCGTTAATATCCCGGGTCGCTTGCGCAAGTGGCCGCCGCGCGGCTCGCCGCGAAAATGTTCGGTTAACGTTCGGGCTTATATCGGGCCGGCCGGCTTGTACGCCCCGGGGTCATAATAAAGCTAATTCCGCGCGAGCGCGAGCGGAGCCGCGAACATGTTTTGCCTCTCGTACATCCTCTATGAGGCCGCGCATTACGTGCGCGCTTGTACGCCAAGAAGAGGGGGAGCCAACAACGCCACCCCGCGACTTCTTCCTTTATACGGCTGATCTGGGATGTTAGGCATTGAGAAGGAGGAGGGAGAGATGAATTGATTTTTAGTCGATCGACGATGCTGCGCTCATGAGAGGGTGGGGAGCGAGCTTTTTGATCTTGGGCCGGTCTTGGCTGGAGAGGTTCTTTTGGGCTTGTAATTGGCTTGGTCCTTTTGGCTGAGGGGTTGATTAGCAGGTCGGGTGCAACCTCGTCTTGAGCTTGTCGGTCGAGGCAGCGGTAATTGAGTAGGTTTGACTATCATAATAAAAAATATAGTAATGAATTTTTATGCTAAAATAAAACAAAAACTGCAACGTAGTAACGTAAATTATGTTAAGCTTTGTGCACTACAAAAATTGGTAAACACATTACTGCTCACTAGCAAATGCAGCATATTATCTGATCAACTGTCGCATATACCACCAACTACCCGTTATTAGAGCGATAGTGTTTTTCCGAAAAATGTTTTTCTCCCATTTTTCTCGAAAGTCCATTACGCGGACTCGCTCATAGATTTGCTCGACAGGAACTTTTGTTATAAAATAATGAGATATGCTGCGAGGCGTATCTCATTATTTTTTAACCCTTAGTTAGACGAGTCAATTGTTTTCCGTGAATTTTGAGTGAGTGAGCGAAATTCTAAGCTTCGTGTCGGGCATTTTCTAAACAAGGCTAAAATTTTTAATCTGCTGAGTTCGCTATGCCCCTGGATTAGATCTCTGGAGAAACAAATTCATTATTTTGTCAACTAAAAATACAAAATTTCTAAAAATGAAATTTGATACAGTACTGTATCAACATATTAAAAAAATGTTCATCATTATTGTTCGCACCTTCGTCTGGTTTGCGCCATGCTTCCTTCAAACTTACTACACAAGAAACAAAAAGAGCTAAAAAAAGATGCAAAATTTTGACTAACACGAAACGAACGAGTGAAGGCGCGAGAAAGAAAAGAGGACGAAACACCAGGCCTGACAGATCGGATCGGCGTGTGTATAAAACCGGCGCGCGCCGAATGTCCCAAGCCCTCTGAAATATTGATCGGCGCTCGACCGTCGTCGCCGTGGTTTATCAGCGCGAAATCAGCTGGCTATCGTCGATCGGCTGGTTCGATCGCGTCGATCTTTTACGCGCCTCACTTCGTGCCGTCTCTTACATTTTTTATATCGATTTATCGATGCAGTTATAATGGAAGGCTTATTAGGCCCGTTTGCAAAGACAATTTTTAAAATATGTTACTTTTTTGAAGCACTTAAAGTGTGTATTAATCAACAGTATACTTGACCATTTCCAAACGCGACGAGCAAAACCAGACGCAACGAAAAGAGCAAAAACGGCAAACTGTTACACGCATATTTTAGCCGCACGCATCATTCTCCAGGCCCGCTCGCGCGCTAAGAATCGAGGGGGGCCGGAATCGGCCAGTCAGCGCCGCAGCCGCGCAAACATAATGGCACGCTTATCAGATAAGCTTATAAGAGAAAAGGTGTGGTGCGCGTCCGGGGGGTGGGGAGAAGACAAAGCTAATCGTAATGGCATCGCGGCGATGTTTCTCCGCCAGCTTTAAAAGTGTCTTCGGGAGGAGGGGGGCAGGTAAATGAAGAGAGCCGAGCGATCGCGCGCCGCGAGAGATAAGATTTTGAGAAGCGATACGAGGAGAGTGTAAATATTTGAGCGAGCGGCTCTTTCTGGCGGGTTTTCGAGGCTATGGATATCGGATAAAGGCCGCGGGACAAATGTTTGAGGGACGCAGTTTTTGGGAAGCGAGCTTGCCTTTGCTGCAGCGTCTTTTTTCAGCGGGATTTGTTTGCACGGCTTTAACTTTCTTTAAGCAGTTTTTTAAGATATGACGGTAGATTTAGATCAGAGTGTTTGACTTCACAGTTCAAGTTCGATAATTCACTTTCCGAAAGAAAGAGCCAAACTAGCCCAACGCCTCTCGCTGCGCAATTAATATTTTAATCCCCAAGATTACATCTTGAAATTAATTAACGCACGCACCGCGGCGCGTCGCCGTCTCCTCCTACCAGGATGACGCGCCGGCGCCGTCGCAGGTTGATCGATCACGAGAGCCGGCCGATCGAGTGGCTTGTCGAACCGAACGAGCCTCGGCTCCGAACCCTGATCGAATCCGGCGCACGGAAATTTCACCTCGGAGCTGCTTAGGAGCGGCCCCGTTGACGAGGTCGATTAATTCATAAGTGCGACTGCGGTGTGGAGATAGCGACTTTGGCCGAGCTGGTTCGTCGCTGGGCTTTTGGCTGGTCGTTCGAAGAGTTTGGGGTGTCAAGTTCTTTTTGTGCTGGTTTTGGAAAGTTTGAATGTTGATTTTGAATAAAGCAAGTATACTATAGTTTGAGTATTAGTAAATCGTGTTTCTTTTTATTGTTTTTATTAATAAATGAAACATTAGAAAAAAAATTCTATCGAAAGATTTTTTCCTCATTAATTTATTGTACTATAATTATTGCCATCTTGAAAGTACTAAGAACGAATATTTTTTATATGTTAGTAAAGAATAATACATCTACAAGTTGTTAAGTAATTTTCAACTTCGTTAACAATAAATACGCTAACTTAGAAAAGAAAATTAAAAAATAATTTATATTTTCGATTTTATCGTTTTAATTATTACGTTGAAAATATAGTTTTCCATGTTAACTCTGTTATTTCAAACATTTAAGTTGTCGCTACGGTTTGCAAGCATGTTTACGCGTTTTAAATCACAAAAAGGACTTCTTCGATACAATTATCAAGTAAAATGTAAAAACTGTACCCACACATTCTGTTTTTCAACGATTATGTTTATTATTCTTTAAATTTCTTTTAAATAATGATAAATTTCTAATATTTTATCTATTTTCAAGCAGCACACAATTACCAAAGGTCCCTAGGTACACGTAAACGCCATTAAAAAGAACGAAAGAAAAAATCTTTTGTAGTACATGTACGGGTAATAATGCAGGGCTCTCCTGTCATTGTTCTCCGCCCATAATAATGAGCTATATATCCTAATTCAATGCATTACCATCCGCGAATTCTCGATTCTAATGCTCGGGTCGTTAGTCCATGGAGCCCTTCATTCGGAGAGTCGCGGCAAGAACCGACAATTAAACGCACGTATGACTGCTGCGGAAGTCAGCTGGGGCGTTCCTGAAACGCGTTGTTAAATGCGATATTATGTTCTTGCCGGCTTACGTGAGTGTGTATGGAAAATCTCATGCGGTGAAAACACTTTTAGCGACTTAACGCGGCGAACACGATGTAATAGCGTCTTAAGTAATGTATTGATCTTTTGTGATTGCTATCGCTAAATTGGAAAAATTTAGTTTCTCGTAGCACGAGAAATTATCTGAATTATTATATGTTTAAACTATTAAATGTTATGATAAATACGTTGAAACAACTTGAATCTTTAAGAGGATTTTTTTAATTCTAAGTAACTGGTCCAGACAGCAACACTTCGATTTATCACTAGTATTCTACTATCAAAATAATGCTTAATTTATAATATAAACGATGTAATTGTTTTGGAGTGGCATTATTAACCTTCTAATAAACTGTATCTGTTCTACTGAATGATTTTCAAACTCGAAGCTACAGGTATAAGGCACTCGAACTTTTTGAGCTCAATGATTAATGATGTCTTACAAACACTAGCACATAAACCACTCAAACCAATGTGTTAAACTAAAGCACTTAATGAGCTTGCTACATTTCATTTATAAAATGATGGTTGATGGACCAACGACTAGCTACTAGATATTATTTAATAACAGTCTATCTAATTTTCTTTACATTATACTGTCTTAATTTTCGTACAATATTACAAAGGTCATCAAAAAATTAAAATGTTATAGCAAATAAAACATTAGCTTTACTCCATTCCTGATTATAGTAAAATCCAACATTGATTCTTTCCACTAAATAGCAACCGTCCTCCTCGAAATAACGACTCCTCCACACATTCTTCATATTTTCACATCTGGCTATGTAGATACCAATCCGATCCTCAAGCATCTACACACGCACTTTGTACGCACCTGAGCCTGCAGGGCTCCGAGGTTGTCAATCAAAGCCCGTTTCACGTCGCGCTGCGACACACGCAGACACATACGGGGGGTGGAGCCCCGTGTAAATATTGATCCAGCGCTCCGCGGGCCACTCGATCGAAGATCTGGCTCTTTGTGCGCGAGCGGAGAGTGAAATAATAATAAATGATAATGGAACGACGAGGAGAGGAGGGAGAGGGGGGCAAGAGTTTTTGTACAAGAGAGAGAGAGCTGTACCTCGCGCGAGAGATGCTGACGAGTGAAAATAC
>UELX01006274.1:0-11304 GCA_900480035.1 Eupelmus urozonus | reverse complement strand
AAACTACTTATTATTTCATCACTAGAATGCAGTTAGGAATAGAAAAAAAATTATATTTTTTTACAATTTTTTTCCTTTCAATGCGCGTCATATATATGTAAGGGAAACGAAAAGGAATGTTGAAAATTGAAAAATAATGTAGCATTTTATTAAATTTTATAACTATTATATAATTAATAATTTGAAAATCCGTTTTGGTTTTTGTTGATTTTTTACTTTCTTTAATTGTGTTACATATTCAGTAAATCCACTCTCCAAAGAGGAAAAAAGGTATAGACAATTGTTTGAGTCTAGTTTTTCCTTTATTGTTTTTAGTACAAATCGAGCCAGTTGCGTCGCGATCAGGTGATGATCGATGAGGAATATAGGCGCCGAACATGTACACATACACGCAGGTGACATTTGCTCCAGCTAAATATTTAGTTTTCTTTCTTATCCACAAATTTTGTAGAAAAATTATTTTCTGTGCTAATTTCATGACTAAAGCACGGTTTTATAATTTTTAAGGGGATATTTGTATAAATTATAGTTGTCAAATATAATAGAAAGAATTTTAGGTCAAAAGGTTCATGAATATTCATTAAGTTTCTAGAATTATTACGTTTGAGACAACTATTCATTAAAGTAAAACAGATGTACGAAATAGAAAATATACTTAGATAAAAGTGAAACGTACTTAATTGTTTACATAACAAACCGTGTTTCATTTAAAAATTGTTCACGCTATGTTATTGAATTAATACGTTTTATTTAATGTTATTGTAAGTACAATAAATGAAAATTTCCAGTCGATTTGTTCGCTTTATATTCTTCCGACATTCGGTGACGTCATTAAGTGGAATCGTCAGTGTTATGAGAGTTATTTGAATACGTCATAGTTACGTTTATGGGATCTAGCCTAAATTAAATTCGCTTAAAACAAATAAAATATTTTTCCGTCTAGATATAGAAAATTCGCCTCTTTCTTTAACACATTTTTATGTCATTTTTCTTTTTGTACTTTTTTTGATGAAGTAATTTTAGCTTCAAATTTGCATTCAAAATATTAAAATTTTTATAGATGTGGTTCTATAGAGATTTTAGTTGGTATCTAAATTTATACATAATTTTGATTCCTCCTAAATGGAAATTTTTCTTATTTTCTATATTTAAGGATGATTTTTCACAATTTATCTATAATAATAATGTTAATAATAAAATAGATAATGGTACTTGAAATAGTCCAGAATAAAATATAATAAGATGTAGAATAAAAAGGAAGTCATTAAAGTAATAATAAATATTATTTCATATTGTGATAGAGAACCTTGCACTTAAATTATCTGTAACTCCCGACTCTCTCATATACCATAATTAAACAATATACTTTGTCTAATAATCAATATTTGCTAATAGCTTACTATTTAAAATACAGTTTTCTTGTTAATATTTCTATTAAAAGAACTATGAAAAGAGGAAAAAATAAATTCAATTCTGATGAAGCTTTTCAGTTTTGGCAACTCAAACTAATTTGCAGCAATAGAAAAACATATTGCTGAGTAAAAGGAATAAGGTAACAATTCGGCTTTACACAAAAGAAGGTAATAATTTCCAGATGGCACAGTACGCTCTTGGAAGTACTTTTATGAACCAAGGAATGTTCTCAGAATGTAAAAAATTAAAATTACTCCAGTACGTTCCATTTACCGTGCATCATTATGCTCGGAACGTTTCTTGGTTCCTAAAAGTACGTTTCTGGAACGTTCCAAAAACGACCTGTGCTATGTGGGTTCGGCTTCGCGCGTAAGAAGGTGCTATTATTCAACCCATTATTCAACTGTTATTCGGCCGATTATTTTTGTTTTCCATGGCTTTTAAGTTGAGAACTATGTAATATGGTAGATTGACATCTACACTTATTACAAAATAGGTATAAGTGAGAATCCTGCAAAATCGACTGATTACCGAGATGTAATTAAGCCGAATTTGAGAGAATCAAAATTCAGTTTTTGGGGTTTAAAATTTTCTGAATGTATTTTAGAAAAAAGTAATCTTATGTACGGAGCCAAATGTTATTGTTACCTTATCCCTCTTACCCGACAATATTATAAAGCTACAGTGGTTATTATATTATTCAATATCTTAATAAATTAGCCAAGTATATAACTAGTAATTATCAATAATGCTAATGTAAATAAAACAATGATCCGTAGTGTACCGCCTCCCCTAAAATATACAAATGACATAAAAAATTCAAGCAAACTCTCGAAACAATTCCTTACTGCTGGGCGCGAAAGGCAAGAGTCGTAAACGATTCACCCGGGAAATCGGATAGCTCGCAGCGCATTTGCAAGTTTGTTTTCCCCTCGCACGCTTAATTCCGCCGCGGTGCACCTGTAAGCATATATACACTTGGCAGGCGCCGCTCAGAAAATGGCGCACGGGATATCCTTCTATCTATACACTTTCTGCCGAACCTGCAGTGTCTAACGATCAAGGGAACTGTGCCGCTTGCGGCTGTATTATGCAAAGAAGCTCGGCGCGGGTGTGTATAGTCAAGGAGAATCGACGCCGGCTGAGTTGGGGTGTTTGGTAGAGAAGAGACGGTGAGAGGAAGAAAGCAATAACAATTAACGAGCACTCCGGGATTTCTTTACGATTTTGTCGATTTTCCGAGAGATTCTCGCTTTTCGCTCTGGCGTTTGATACTACTGTAAAGGTACTTTGAACTGAGAGCACGTTGGATTTGTTTTGTTAGTGCATTTATTTAATGGCGTTTATATTGATTCACTTTTAGAGTTACTGGAGATATAAAATCGTAAAGTCGATTCCTTTCTTTCTGAATCGACTAAATTTTCTTCATAAGTGCAGAGTCAAGATGTTAAAGCTTTTATTTTATAAGATTTTTTCGCCTCTGAGTAGAAATATTAATTAGATACTGCTTAGAACCCAACTAAATTGCATAATAATTGTTGACTTAATTTTAATACTTTGATTCCCGCATATGATCTAAAGACTCTTCGCGCGTTTTGAAACTTCGTGCCGTACTGCCAGCGGTCCACACGGGCAGCCTTTACTCATCCGAACATGGTCTTGGCAACCACCAAAGTTTCGAAGTGAATGAAGGACGTTTTTTGTGGATAATTAAATATTGTTTTATTTAATTATTCTCTCCTCTGGTGCAGCCTTCACTAAGTCGGGCGGGCTTTCTCTTGTCCAGACTAGCTCCAAGAGTCGACGTAGAGGGGTTAGTGCTCTGTCCTTCCTCTAGGCAACACAGAAGCCTCACCGGGGGATCACAGTCCCAGCAACTGGCATCGAGGGATCGCTGCCTCAGCGGGCACGCTCTGCCCATCGCTCTCAGCAGCTGATCAGAACTTACATTTTTTTTTATTTTCCGAGCGTTAACAATTACAAATGTCAACTAAGAAAAGTACTGCAAAATTAATATCAAAATCAGCACGAATTATAATATTTTGCAAAGTAAACAATAAAACGAAAATCGATTTTTTCATCGATTAAAAAGTATTTTGAGAGTCGAGTAAATTCTAATTCGTGCATTTCATTCGATTTTCTTCTGCTTTTTCTAATGATAATAATTCTTCTGTTTTTGTAAGAAGGAGAGATATGTTCCGAAACCGTTAGCTAAAACTTTGCTTTCCTCGCTGAGTTCATAGTATACATCAGGCATAGTTTCAGACAATTTTCTTCTTTCGATTTTAGTGAGATAGTTGGAAAAGGTAATATCTCCTGGTCTCTTACGATTAAAAATTAGAAATATTCTACCTCTAGCAAACTTGTCCAATTCGTAGCGTATATTCACGAGATAATTGTAGAATTCTGTAATTTTATGCATGCGCAGGAATACACTCGTCGTTTTAATTGAAGGCGTTCTCCTTTGAAGAGATGTACGCGGTCTTACGCACCGACGCTGATATGTGACATTTGAACCGGTCTTTGAACGAATCGCCCTTTGACCTAAATTTTTACTATAATCTTATTTTTTCTTCATCCTGGGAATCTTTATATTTTTCTATATTTACACTGCGCTCATCTCGCCATAAATCGATTATTTCGTCTAAAACTTGCGTGGCACGCGTCACATTAAATGGGTTAGCCGCTGTAGGGTCGATGGCATCTATCAATGTGTTCCAATGCTGCAGTTTGAAGACGTCAAATAATTGGGTTATTTTGTCAGTAGTAAACATTATATACTTCGGACAGAATGCGTCCAATTTGTCGACAATCCTGCTTAATGCTATTTAATAAATTAAGTCTTGCAATATTGTACTTCTTGCACTTAATATTAGCAAATAGGATAATTACGAGATCGCTTTTTATTATTCTAGATATTTCATCGTTGAACAAAGATGTAAATAATAATGCGGTCTCATCTGAAGCCCTCTCATGAATATATATCGTCAATCCGTTTGTTACTCTTTTTAAATTAATTACGCCTTTTATTTTTTCAACATTATTTTTTTATTTTTCCCTTTTTTAAGTAGGGGTCCTTACAAATACCACAGTTTATATAGTCGATGTCGGTTTCGTCGTTTTTTGTTTTCTGGGTTACTTGGAAATCAAATTTACCTCCTTGCGTCAACTTAGTTAAGCCCTATCTACGACAGCGTTAGGATATAACTAAATTTTTATTTAAAGACTCGTTCGTTAACTTTGTATTTGGGTTCTGATTTGCTTAAAATGTTACTCAAATAAAAACAAAACTTCAAATTTTTTCCCCTTATTTTGAGGGAGGCGAGTCTGATTATTATAATGTTTTTTATTTAATTACTACAAATTGAAAACCCTCAAATTGCCAATTGCGTATACGTTATAACTTAAAATTAAATGATTACGAATGCTTATGGTTTCAAAAAGTAGTTACATGGAGGTTTCCATGACTATTTTGGTATGGATGTAGCTGTTATTAATTCAGTCGATTCATATTTCATATTAAATTGGCATCGAATGAAAACCATTTCGGCATTTATTGCAATGATATATAAAGATTTCATGAAAATGTAGTAAATTATGTAAAATATTTTTACTCGATATTCCGTGCTGTTTCGACATGACCGTGGTGCAATTTAAAGTTACGTTATAAATACTTGCAAAACATTTTCAGAGGAAACAATTTTAATTGCAGCTATCACGGAAGCTTATCAATTTAGCAGTACGAGAGAAATATTTTATATTCCACTTAATATTTACTTTGTAAAAATGTTGATATGCTTTAGTATTGTGATTACTACATTGAGAAAAAAAGTTTTCTTCTTACAATAAAAGTTTAATTAATTAAATTCAAATTTATTGAATCAAAAAAGATTTAATTGATTCAATTAGGCATTTCAATTGAGTAGCAAATATTTTTCTCAGTGTATCGTTCGTTTAGTGTAAACATAAATTACAATGGATCAAAAATTCTAATTAATATTGAATCATTTAAATTTTTAGTATATTACACATTTTTTAATCTGTTGAAAATCAATTAAATTTTTATTGGAATAAATCAAATATTTGCTCTTTTTTTGTACTATCTTTCATATTCATCGAATACGCTAAAATTATACTTGAACTGATTAGATTTTGGAATCAGTCGCAAAATATAAACTGCTAATTAAAATTAAGCCTATATTTTTAAAAACTTTCAAAATTAAAAAAAAATTTGTGCTATTACTTGTCTTTATGAAAAACACTTTTAAAGTCTGTAATATTCTCATTGATTTCCCTAACTTTCATGAGTAATCTCGCTAGTCTCCTTAGTTTTGATCTAATATTTACATTTTGATGTTTTTGAGTTGCTGATTTATCAGCTTCTACATTAAACCAGTAAATTATTGCATAATGGTATCGAATTAAATAAATCTTTGTTTTTATCCATATGGATTTTGACATTATTTTCATTGTTTGTTCGCTAGCTATCTTGTGATAATTTCCCTCAGCTGCATCCGACATGACACTTACTGACCTTTGCTTTTTGAATGGTTTTTTTATGCATTTCTTTGTGTGTTTTCTTATACTGGATTGGAAGAACATGACTTTGCATTCAGGGCATATGCTGTAGCTTATTACTTTTAAGCTGGTGTTTGTAGGTCTTCTTGCTACTATAAGTTCCTTTGGGTCATTGGTAATTAAATTTTTTTTAATTAACCAGAATTCCTTATACGATCCATTAGAATTTTACGTCTTTTAAGTGCGTATTCTAAAATTTTACTTCTTATACTTTCTAATTTTTCTATTTCCCTGTCGATCTTTAAAATTATTTTAAATAAAGTTCTCATTTTTATTAGCCTTGCGGTAATAATCCGATAACATTGAAAAGAAAACCTTCTTTGTCGATATTGTGATTTAAATAGAAAAATTATAGTTTTTATAAAATTTATTCAATTAACTTTTTAATTATTTATGGGGTAGGTATGATGTTTACAAAAAAAAAATTTGTCCTGCTTCAAAAAGTGCTCCTATGTACGTTTACGTATTTTGATGCTCTAAATCAAACCAAAAGTATACGAAAAAAAAAAAAATAATTACAAAATTACATTGATTTTGTAAAATATGATTTGATTTTTAAAAAAAGCAGCTTATGTGGTGTTTTTTATATCAAAAGCGCATACTTACAGACTTTTATAAAAGAGATATAATTAATCAAGAAGGAAATAGTAACAGTTATAACAAAAAATAAATTAGATCAATAACTAGTTCTATCCAATATCAATTAAACAAACATCCAAACCGCATGCCGACTCATCATATCTAAAAGCTAATCATAAAAAACTTGCGCTTTAATCTCGCCTCCCACACTCGTACAAACAAAAAACGACCATATACCAAACCATATCCTGCACACATCGCGGCCTTCTATCCTCGCGTCGGTTTTCTTTATTAGCCCCGAGAATATCCCTTATCCGGCGATCTTCGCCATTCTTTTTCCATCGAGGGGTGCGACCCTTGCTCGCGAAATCGGCCCTTCCGAAAAAAATTGCGCTGACGTCGACTCGACGAAAGAGAAGGGAAAAAATAAAAGCATGGCATCGATGCACTCTCTAAAGGCATCGCTTTTTTTCACAATACTCGACCCATGGAATATATACATCGCGTTCAATTATTCGTGGCAAGTTACGCTCTAGGTTATTAGAAGCGCGCCCTCGCTGAATACAAAAAAAGGGATACAGCGAGCCTTGAGGGGAGCGGAGAATGCGAAAAGGGGGGTTCTATAAGAGTGCAGCAGGGGCGTAGTTTCGCGGGAATCTGCACGCGACGAAGAGGATTTTGAACACCCGTGTGACTTGACTATGGGTTCACTGTTCTCGTTGCTGGGTGGAGTAAAACTACAGGTGCTTCTTGCTTCGTTTTTCTTGGAACAGCAAATTTTAAGATTGTGTAATGATAGGACATAAAAGTAGTTTTTGCCAGATTAAAGTAGTTTTATTAGAATGTTTAGTTTATTACGATTCGGAGTCAATGAATTTATCTGTATGTATATTTCTATTGGGAGAAAAAAACAAATAATTTGTACAAATCATTTTGTTGTCTACTCTGAAAATATATATTTATAAAAGTTATTTTTGGAAACGAATTTTATACTTACTGTTTTTAAATTAAGATTCTGTGCTTAAGATCGAGGCCATTTTTTTGCATCTTCTTTATTGCAAACTTTTATTTTATCAATTAATTTTAATTCTAATGAAGGAGTAAGAACAAAATAAATTGTAATTTTTATAATCTGCGTACATACTCTATGTAATGAACCAAATCTTATGTTTTCTTATAATTTTTTTATTTTTAAGATTAATTTTAGTATTTATTTTAGGTGTATTTATTTATTAATTTTATTATTTTAAGTTTTATTTATGTAATAATTATATATGTGCGGGTAGACAACGTTTTTTTTCTATTACATTTTTTATTTAATTTAAATAATGTTAAAATAACTTTTTACTGAATAAAATATCAACAAAGTTATAAGGTTGTGTCATTAGATATAATAAGACGAATAATTATTATGATATCATAATATCGAGTTATATTAAATAAGGAAAAAAAGAATTAAATAAGGAAAAAAAATAAATGTAGCCAATAGATTAAATTTAAAATTTTAATTACATTTTTTTTTTAATTTTATTTTAATTGTATTAAATTTTTATTTTAATGTTTCTTTTAAATGTTGTATCAAGCTTTTTTCAAATAATTTTTAATTAAACATTTTAATACCTATTTTACAATTTGATTAGGTTTGTTATGTTTGTTAACTTACAAGAAAAGAATATGAATATTTTTTTTTATTTCTTATTTAGTCTTAAAAAGGTGAGCTATTATGTCCCGGAAAGTTATGCGGAACAGTTATGCGTGATGTTTTTGTAAAATAATCCGGTAATAAATAATTCTTTTATCTTCCTTATATTAAATATATTTATTTACAAACGGACTAAGAGTTACATTAGTAACTAATAAACGATAATCACAAACTATCATTAACCCCCCTTTTTTTTGTGTACATTCTGACTTTCTGACTTAGCTTTATGTCGTAAACATTTGCAATGTTATAATAAAAAGAAAAGGTAACTTATTATCAGTGAAATAGGGCAAATATTAAGTTCAATAATTTTTTGAAGGTGTGACACTTCCTTTATTAGCAATACAATGAAATGTCAATATTCGTCATTTTTACAAAAGCTTCCAACTCTTATCTATTCACCATTTACATTAAAATAAAATAATACAATAACGACCATGTCCGTAGTTGATAAAACGTTGAACATTATACAGTTATATATAATAACGTGAAATGAAATTTCTATATAAAGCAACATTGGATTTTTAGATAATCAATTTTAGCTAATCGTGTTTAAAGTTTACACATAGTTTTTCAAATATGAGAGGTATTTTTGCGACATTCCTGGTCTGTGGACTATTCCTTGCGTAAGTTGATGTTTAATTCATAATAACAAATATACATATAGAATTTTCTATAAATTTGCTATAATATTTTCGTATATTTTATTTGTGAACAAAACCTTAATATTTATTGAAGACCGAAAATTCCAAATGTATAACTTCAAAGATATTCTTTTATTAGATAGTAGTTTTTATATAGTTAGAGTACCTATAAACGTAACGTTTGAATAAATCATGTAAAAATGTTTGTATATATCTATATAGTGGTACTACATAACTGCGTTTAGTTTCAAATGTTATTGTAATAACATTATTTTTAAACATTAACAAATATTTTAATATTATTTTAGAAATATTTCAAAAATACTGAAGGTTTCTATCATATCTTATTGTTAAAAATCGAAATTTTTAACTTGAGAAAATTGAGTACTACTGCTACTGATATTTATCACATACAGGAATTGGTCCGTAATGTGAAATCTGAACTATGTAGAGAAATGCGATGTTAAAATTAGTTAAAATAACTTTTTTTTTCAAAAAGATTAGAAGTATCCGTCGGGAATCGAACCTTGTTTGACCGCACGGAAGGACAAATCCATATATCCACTAAATTAATACCGTATTTTGAGTATTTGATGTACTTGTAAATGCAACAGATTTTGGCTTGAAATATTTTGGTACTTAAAGAAGTTTTAAAATTCAAATTGAAGTTTCTATTGTAACCATCATCAAAGTATATTTTAAAGTGATTTAACTGCTCATTGAATTTTATTTAACTTTTATTAAAAATAAATTATTTTAACAACTAGTAAATGCCAAAAGTATCAAAGTTACACTAGTTTTTGATGTTTACATCGAGTGGATAAAAATGTAAATAAATAAATTGACTAACAATAAACTTTATTTAAATAAGAAATAAACTAAATCAATAATTTGCAATGAAAATTATCAATTTTATTCTACCAACTTTGTTTTAGGGAAAATATTATTCTAGTATCTTCTTCTAACAAAATTTGTAAATAGTACCGTAGTGATTAGTACCGTTGAGATAGTATCTGTTTAACACCAATTGACATAAAGCATGTCACCAAAATCCTATTAGCAAAAAAGATTGCATTCAGGAATACTTAAAGTAATTCAAATATATATACACAGTTCACCTATACATGTTTTTTTACTCTTACAGCGCCTATGGCAAGAAAAGCTCCACACGAGTGACCGTAGCATCGCTTGTGGAACCAATTGAAACAATACAGAAGCAGATTGAAGAGCTAACGCAAGTTGTTAAACAACTAGTGGAGAATCAACAACAAATGCAACAGCTGATCCAACAGCAGCCCAATCACCACATACAGCAAAATCAACAACAAATGCCCCATGCGATTCCGCACAAGCCTAATCACAACGTACATCAGAATCAACAACATAAGGTCCCACATAAACCTAATCACAACATGCAACATAATCAACAGCATCAGGTCCCACAGAAACCTAATCACAACATGCAACAGAATCAGCAATATGTTACCCCACAGCAGCCCAATCACAACATGCAACAGATCCAGCCGGATTTTATAGGTTTGAAAATTAAATTTATTAATTTTTATTTTTACACGTATTAAATATAATTTTTATTGGTTGAATTACGAGTATTTTAATAATAATTCTGATAAAAATAAATTAGCGATATTTAAAAATATTGATTTAACTATCAGGTCAGCAATTAGGAAGGAGCTGCAATATGGGGGCCGTAAGCAACTCCAACAGCGTCAATGGTGAATCGGTAGATTCTCAAGTCAACAGCTACCAGCAAGGCAACATAATTTATCTAAATGAGCGCGTTAGCGTAACCAAAGGCCAGAAATACGTATGCAAAGCGTACGTTTACACATGCGATTTAAATATTCCGGACTCCAGGTATACTCTTGTCGACTCTAGAATCTGTTGACGATGAATTCGTAAACTGTAGCAAAGAATTGTTTAAAAATAATTGTGAATGTTGTATAAATTTGTGTATAAGCAAGAAAATATATATAAATAATTTTCTTCAATGGATTATAAAAAATAAATAAATAAATTTAAAAAAAAAAATTATTTGAAGAAGTTTATTTAAAATTTGAGTCGTATATGTATTGATTATCTCCTAAATTAAATTTTTCTTTAAGTAAGTTGTCAATATTTAAAATATTTTGTGATAATTTATAATACAATTTAATAATTTTTTCATATCTTTTTTTGATTAAAAATATTTTATTAAACTTCCAATAAAATATACTGTTTAGAATTTGAAAATAACAAGTACTCTTTTTCATGGTCTTAAAAATGCTCAGAGATTTCGTAACTAACAGTTCACTACTAACAAGGAGAGTACCCAGTCTCCGGAGAAGGGATTCCGATGAAACTTTTGGACTGTATTCTATGCAAGAAAAA
>UELX01006273.1:0-11305 GCA_900480035.1 Eupelmus urozonus | reverse complement strand
ATTTTGCAAAGCTCTTGACGACACTGGAAAAGCTACCTCGTAAAAGGCTAGCACGTAGTCCTCATCCCATTCATCTTTCTCATTCTGCGGAATCAGTGTTTTAAATACACTTTAAATCTATTTAAATACGATGCTGTTCTTGTAGTGTATATATGTAGCAATGTGAGTTATCGCCTGATCTTTGTTCGTAAAAAATAAAATAAAAATAATACTAAACAATTAACAGACTTTTTACTTTTTAAACAGTTTTTACAAAATATTTTATTATCAAAATTTATTGAATTGAATTATTCACTTCAATTATTAAATTTTATAATGAAGATTTTGAAATTTTCATAATAGAAAATATATTGAACATTTGTTAGAAGCATCTGAAGTTCCATGAATAACAGAGATTAGCAACATTTGTTTTTTTAAAATAGTAATTGTTATTTCATCCCCAGTAGTTTTTGATAATGAATAATTTGTTGTTGAAGATATTTACAACTTGCTTTGTTCAACTTCATTCTTTCATATAGTGTTTGTACTAGAGGCCTTGTAACTATATCAGTAACATGTCCTAATGCTCGTGTTTGTACTAAAAATAGAAAAATAAAATTTATTAGTTTAAAAATTAGTAGCTTTTCTAATGAGAAATATAATACTTGTTTTTAAAAAACTTTGTTTAAAATCTACCTGCATTATTATGTATGGAAATAAGAATATCAGGATGATCTTTGCAAATTTTAGCCATATCCTCTTCTTCTTGTGCCAAAATTTTTGGTAACTCTGTTATCGTCTAAAATAAACATGTTTTTAAAATTTCTTTTTATTATACCTTTTTACTTTAGTGAAAATATTGATTTTCAAATAGATTACTTATAAATAAGAATAGTTAAAAGAATTTTAAATTCTACATGTTAACAAAATAAGATTTAGAGGATATACATAACAATCCATGATAAAATCACCTACAAAATTGCTTTTTGAGTTACTTTTACAGTTTGAATTATTCACCATTATCCATTACATTATTTTCAATTTTCAATTTGTTTTAATTTATTTGTATAGAGTGAGAGTTATCATTTACTTTTTTCAAAAATTTCTTTTTTCTTTATATAATTAATCATTGTACAAACCTTTGAGCAATTAACAGATATATCTGTTGTGTATGTTATTTCTAAAGGAATTTCTTTAGATTTTCCTTCATCTGACTGAAAACATGTCAATAATACTTCTTGTTCCTGCAAGAAAGTGACAGATATTGGTTTCCATAAATAAATCCATTTTAAAATTAATTTAATAAAATCGAAAATAATTGTCTTACTTTAGTACCTTTATCTTCTGAGAATACTGAAAATATTAACCCGACAAAACTAGAATCCATAATTTGATACATAGCTTGTGTTCCTACATCTACAAAAAATTATTTAGATTACTTATACAAACATATCAACATTCAATAATGATGATGCAAATAAAAAAATTCTATAATTACCAACATGAGATGGGCAAACTGTAATATGTGGGTGGGAATGATACCATCCAACTACCCTCATTCTTCTTTGGAGTTCTTCTGTCAATCGCTCAGCTTCTGAGGTTGCCTTAAGTAATTGATCTGGTGATATTTCAACACGATCTTTTTTCTTATCGGAACGTCTTAAAATTATCACAGCTGAAATCTTAGTCACACCATCAACATTCTATAATAGAAAAGGAAAATTGTTATTACATAAGAGTGTTGAAAATAAAATTTTATATTAAAAATTATCTAATTGTAACGTACATCACCAATAAGAAGGCCCATTACTTCAAAATTTTCAGTGGAAAGGGCATGTTGCAAGCAAACCATGTAAACATCTGCTTGCAATTCAACTTTTTGTAACTGACTATTCATAATTACTAGAAAAAACGATATATTAAAACATAAATTAAAATAGTAAAATTTTATATGAAAATAAAATTTGTTATTTACTCAAATATATTATGATGATATCCCAATAAAATGTGAATTAAAAAACATATGTTACGAACAGTATTTCTCGTAAATAATCATATGGAAAAAGAATGAATTTTCATTTTTTTCAATAATTAAAACAAAAACTAATCTACCGAGAGAAATTATACATTTTTGATTGTGACTAACCAAGTAACCACTAACCTTAAAACAATCAGAGTTTTTATCACTGCTACCAATAAAAGAGAACAAAAAGATTAAGACTGTTGCTAAAGTTAATACCGTCTTTACCGATTACTAACATTTATTTATATATTTTAAATGCCTACCTTAGTATAAAAATAAATGAAAAGTTTTTGGCTAGAGTAGTAAAATTATGAATCTTTGAGCAGCACTGAGCCAAAGTAAGTACATCGGATAAAAAAGTAGAATCGCTTGGGGAATTGAATGGAGTGAGCGCAGTCAGCGTGCTCCTGGTGATTTTCCCCGATTTTTTCCACCGCGTGCTGCCCCCTAGCTCCCCAAGGCACCAAACAGTCCAAACTCTCCGTGTCTGCGTGCACTACATGTATAGTGGAAGCTGCGCTGGCGGCGTGTAAAGTGTAATCCAATCTCAAGGCGAAAAAGTCCCCGCAGACTCGTGTGCGCCGCCGCCACCGCCGCGCGATCGACGTTCGGGGCCATCAGAGCGAGCGAGAGAGAGAGAGAGAGAGAGCAAGCAGCTCGTATACGTTGGTGAGTGTGTGCGTGGAGTGCGCGCATGGACGGCTGCTGGCCTGCTGCTGCGACGACTACGTGTGCACGCGTAACGAGGAAAATCAGACAGATCGCGCCCCGCCGCCCGCGCTGCTGCCGCAGTCTTGACCGCGACTCCGCAGGAACGGGAAAAGCACGCGCGCGAGGAGGAGGCTAGACTCGGGCCCCGCCGCACCGCACCAAAAGGAAAGCCTGCTGCGCTGCGCTTTCCTTCGACTCGACACTGAAAAAAAAACATCGTGCGCGCGCGTGCGTGAGTGCGTCTCTGCCTGCGTATACGCTCAATTACGCACAGGGGATCAATCGAGGAGGAACACGCAGAGAGAAAGCGGCCCCCCCTCGTCGTCTAGCTACGCGGGACGAGAAAGCCTAATTTTCTCCCCCCACCCCCCCTGGCCAGCAGCGGAACGCGTGAGTTTTCATTGACTAACTATGACCTTTTTCACTGCAGCCTGAGCCCGTCTGTGCCTTGTGCGCTTGAGAGGAAAAAACTTGGCTATAGCCTGCGAGGAGAGAAGGTAACCTCAAGGGTGCGCGCGCGCGCGCTACATGCCAATTCTCGCTGCTCTCGTGTCTCCTCTTCTTTGGGATGATTCAAAGCTGAGCGCGCGTCGGGATAAAGAAGGAGGGAGAGAGAGAGAGAGAGAGAGCAAGAGAAAAAAAGAGAAAGGTCGATATATAGAAACTGGGCAAGCTGCGAGAGAAGGATTATACACTGTCCATGGTGCCCGCACGGAGTAGTAGCTGCCAACGCACCAAGAAAACGGCTGGCGGCGTGCACGAGCGCGCGATCCAGTTTGCACCGGATTGCGGCGGAGCTCACTCCGTGCGCGGATTTTCTCCTTTCTTTTTCTCTCTCTCTCTTTCTCTCTCTCTCTGCTCTCCGTTCTCTCTCCCGCCCTCGCTCCGTCTCTCTTTCTCTCACGTACACTCGCATAGCTACATAGACTATAGCTGGGCCCCCCTCGTGCAGTGGTGCGCGCTCTCCGTCTCTCTCCTGTGTAGTTGTTTCCTCCTTGTAACGCGCGCAGAGCTCTCTGAAAACGTGTGCGTGCGTTTGCGCTCCAGCACCTACAGGTGACGGATCCGCGGCAGGAGGATAGCCGATCCTCCGCGGAGGCGCGCCCGTGAATAATATCCACACACGAGAGAGAGCGAGGGAGGGGAGGGAGCGCCGATCGACGACGTTCTTTTAACGGGACTTAAGCTCCTTTTCTCTCTCCAGGGTTTGACGTCGACGAGCCCGAGCAGCCAGCAACACCATGTCCAACGAGGAGACCTCCGCCGACCGCAATGTCGAGATCTGGAAGATCAAGAAGCTCATCAAGAGCCTCGAGATGGCCAGAGGGTGAGTTCATTGCTTTTGGAGCATGGGCCTTTTTTAACTACAGACTTTTCGGACGAGCCATATGTTCGCCGCGAGCTCGGCTTTTTTCTCGCTTTTTTGCCGACTGCCGGACGGCTAACACGTGGATTCGCGTTGTAGGGTTAGAAGACCACTCATTGCTCAGATTTCTTGCTCCGATTTGACAATTTCACCTCTCTATCTAGTATTGCGAATCTCCACTTTTTTTTTTGCCGTTATCCTCTACCATGTTTATTTACTAACAATCTGACTACTCAGTCAATCTGCAGTTTTAATTATTAAATAATTTATTTACAATTAATAAAATCATTGCACCATTATGTATAATAACGTACTTCTGACTCATTAACGCTAAAAAATCTCAACTAAATAGTATCTATACAGTTTAAGAATCGCAAAGGTTTCCATCACATTTTTCTTTTACACAAATTAAAAATTTAATCTAGTTTTGTAATATATAACATCATTCCTATAAATTAGTTTTTTAACATTACATCTTTTCATATTTCTACAGGAATGGTACAAGTATGATTTCACTTATCATTCCACCAAAGGATCAGATCTCTCGAGTCAGTAAAATGTTGGCCGATGAATTTGGTACAGCATCAAATATCAAGTCTCGAGTCAATAGACTGTCCGTCCTAGGTGCCATCACATCGGTACAACACAGGCTAAAGTTGTATACCAAAGGTATATAATTCATTCTTTATATAGTAACATATCTTAAAAAGCAGTGAAATGCAACTTTACAATATATATACATACATCACTTATTTTATATTTAACTAGACACATGTGATGTACACCATATGTTTAATAGTTGTTATCATGATAGTCAGTTAAAATAGGAATTATTAATTAATTTTTTAAATTAATCATCTCATTTATTTTCTAGTACCTCCAAATGGCCTGGTTATTTACTGTGGAACAATTGTTACTGAAGAAGGAAAAGAGAAGAAAGTAAACATCGACTTTGAACCTTTTAAACCAATTAATACTTCACTTTATCTCTGCGACAATAAGGTAATAATAAATGATCTGTAAGTTACTGATACTTTTCTATGATCCATTTTAATGTTTATCATTTTATTTACAGTTTCACACTGAAGCATTAACAGCGTTGCTTGCAGATGATAACAAGTTTGGTTTTATTGTTATGGATGGTAATGGTGCACTTTTTGGTACATTGCAAGGAAATACGCGAGAAGTTCTTCACAAATTCACAGTCGATTTACCCAAAAAACACGGTATGATAATGACTTTATTATATGTAAATGTTATCTTTTTATTAACTCCACTTCAATGATTATGCTTTGCTTGGCTTTAACTAGAAACAACTGGACCCATATCTTGTTTTGAATTGTAATTGTACTTTCATAATAATGAAGGATTCAATTTGTTTATATAATCTTTTTTTAAACATAATTTACAGTGCAAATAGTAATCATGACCGATTTTTTAAAAATATTTTTTTCTATTCAGCAGTGTAATAAAAAATCTTGATAAAATACTTTTTTTTACATTGAACTAGTTTTATCAAAGCCCATAATATGTGTACTGACAAAACGAATTGCATGTACGAAAATGAAAAAAATTTACATACATATAGAAAAAATAAATTTCTTAATATTTCAAAAAGCTGATATAAATCAAATTTATTGTCATTCGATTTTTTTTTCCATTTTTTCATTCACTGACATTTGCAGGCAGAGGAGGTCAGTCTGCTCTTCGTTTTGCTCGATTGCGAATGGAGAAACGTCACAATTACGTACGCAAAGTTGCTGAAGTGGCAACGCAGCTTTATATCACTAACGATAAGCCTAACATCGCTGGTTTGATCCTTGCTGGAAGTGCAGACTTCAAAACTGAGCTTAGTCAGTCCGATATGTTTGATCCTGTGAGTTTTTTCAATTTTTTTTTCTTATGATAAAAATAACTTTTAAGTCATAAACCAAATTAGTTCTTCATTCAAAATATTATTTTGAATTCAATTTAATTTCCTTTCAGAGATTGCAAGCGAAAATTATTAAGTTAGTCGATGTTTCATATGGCGGAGAAAATGGTTTTAATCAAGCTATAGAATTAGCTGCTGAATCATTACAGAATGTTAAGTTTATTCAAGAAAAGAAATTAATCGGTACGATTTGTAATTATTTTAACAAGAATTATTTAGTATTCTGTTTAATTAACAATTTATTCTAATTGTAGGTCGTTACTTCGATGAAATTTCTCAAGACACGGGGAAATATTGTTTCGGTGTTGAGGACACATTAAGAGCACTTGAGTTAGGTAGCGTCGAAACGCTGATATGTTGGGAGAATCTCGACATTCAAAGATACGTCCTAAAAAATCACACAAATAACGAGGAAAAAGTCCTACACCTGACGCCTGAACAGGAGAAGGACAAAACTCATTTCACTGACAAAGAGGTTAATATTCAATAAATTATTATAGTACCAATAATTATTTTAAAATTGATTTTATAAATCTAATTTAATTTTTTTTTTAATCTAGAGCGGGGTTGAATTGGAATTGGTAGAATGTCAACCTTTACTAGAATGGTTGGCGAACAATTATAAAAGTTTTGGTGCAACCTTAGAAATTATTACAGATAAGTCTCAGGAAGGATCACAATTTGTCAGAGGCTTTGGTGGTATTGGAGGTTAGTAATGTATTATATTTAAATTCATCTAGAATAATTTTTTTCAACGAAAAATAATAATTCAACTATTTTTTGTATGGAATAGTTACAATTTAAACAAAATTTCAATGTATTTAATAAGCCTTAAGATGAATACTAGTTACATTTATTTTTTTGTCTATTAACTCGACAAATTAATTAACTTTTTCAAAACAATAAAGGTCCAAAAGTCCCGAAAAATAAAATTGTAAGATTAAACTTTCTGTAAACAATATATTACTTAATATTTTGATAAATTTCTTTTTCAAGAATAATTACTCGAATTCAATTTAAATTTAATTTAGCAAACTTACAGGCAGAAAACTGAATTTTAACGGTAAATCATCTTAAGAATATTGAAAAAATGAGCATATTGTTTAATACAACAGTCTTTCGGTATAGGAATCCTCCGCTACAAAGTCGACTTCCAGTCATTGCAGGCTGACGAGCCTCTCGATGACGTCGACCTCGATGATTATTAAATTCGCGTCTCCGTCGCTCGGTCAGAGTCGACCAGGTAGACCTATGATTATTCAAGTGCGCTATACCGCTCTTTCGTTATTGTTTTTTTTTTTTTTTTTTTTTTTTTCTATCATTATTCGTATCATATATTTTACCCATTCTTCGTTTGAAATCACTTTAAAAAGTGTATCATCGTTTATTTTGATTTATTTTGGAACATCAATTTTTTGTTCTTCATTAAAAGTGCCAAATTCTGCATTATTATGTCAGTTTGGTGTTTTTTAATTGCAGTAGTTTAGTTGTTTGCCAATTATCATTTTTTTTATTTGACTCTCGTATTTCTTTTTAAAAAACACAAAAAGAGATATAAGGGATGTTTAATCTTTTTTTCGTATTTCGAAATATCTTAAAATTTGTTTGCATGTCTTCATTTTATTTGCACTCTCATTGCATTTTGTAGCTCGTCATTGACAGGACAAAAGTTATCATTTGTCCTACCTAATATTACTTCGCACGCTTGTCGTAATTCCGTATTTCAGTTCTCTTCGTTTCCATTTATTTTTTGGATCTTTAATCCAATTCGTTTAGAATTGCATGTTAGATATTTTAGATTTTTATCGAGACTTTTTGCCTTATTAAATTATTGACATAATAATTTTGAAGTTAAAATCAGTAGTAATTTGTTATTACAATCAAAACTTAGTTAAATTTTTTAACTCCTTTGTTATAATAAACATGTGTTATAAGTTCTGTTATTATATGTGTAGGCTTTACAAGAGTTACAACTATTAAAACGTTTTGTTTATCTATTTTTTAATCCGTGTATTTTGTTTTTAACCATGTAATATCAACGTTTGTAATTGTCGTTTTATATAAGAAGTACAATGAGGAAGATTTTATAGTTTTTGATTAATATTACTATTCCTTTTTATCAGTTTGCACATTGGAGAAGATAAATAAAAAAGTAAGAATGCAAAGCGAAATCCTTCCTCTAGTAGTTAAAATAGTTTAAATACAAAACAAAGATGGTATATTACGAGATGGTAATAAGTCAAACAAACTCTCTTGTCGTCTTTACAGGTATTTTGCGGTACAAGGTAGATTTTCAGAGTATGCAGTTGGAAGAGGTTGAGTTCGACAACTTCGACTACGATGACTATTAAGCTTATTGGACTCCAGTTTTGGATGTTTTTTGGAAAAATACGCAGAAACAAAAAGAAGTTACAAGAGTGGAGAGCAGCTATAGATTATACGAAGGAAACCAAGAAACGCCGAACGTTATGAATGCGCCTGACTCGTCATCTCTTTCTCTCCATCATTCCAAAATGGAAAGAAATGAAGATAGGATCAAAAAAGTACTTCTATTTTTTTCTATAGAAAAAATAAAAAAACGTGGTTCTGTGAACTCTATAGCTTCGAAGGATCGAGAGAAAGAGAAAACCTTGGTGCTGTGCTGTAAAACGATAAAAAAATAAAATAAATAAAATAACAGTCTGTGCTTGTGAGTCAAAGACTCGACACGGAAAAGACTGCGACAACTTAACTAAAAAGCCAGCTTGATGCCTGCCTACGACGTTGAACCGACGACACGCCGTCGCAATTTTCTATCGCAACGTTGACTCGTCGTCGAGGCTGCTCTGAGACTCGTCACACCACATGCGGGAAAATAATCAATTTTAGGGTTTATTAATTAGTAATTATTCATTGCAGAGAAGAAAAATTTTAATCTACGCACTCGGTGTCCTTTACATTATTTTCTTTATTGTTGTACAATTCTATTACCGACAGTTTTTGGGAAGCGAATCATTTCTTATTGTTTTTGTGCTTTTTAATCGAAACAAAAAAAATGTGTACGGTTATTGAAATTATTGAAGATTTCGAAAGCTTGTATTATCTTTTCTCCAACGGTGGTAGCAGCTACGAGGCAGCCTTGACGAAGCCGGTCGACCTGCCAAGCGTTACCTCTGTTCGTATGGAGAATCATGGACGAAATGTAATAAACTGATTGCTATTACCGAAATGGTGTACAATATTAAAAATACTTTGCATAAAAAACAATGTTACATAATTTAAAGAAATGAAAGATATTGAAATTGAAAAAACCGTTGAATTTTATATACCTGTAGAAGTAGTAATACTCCAATTCTTATAAATCCTCGAATTCCTCTTATAATGATCATATTAATACATAATTAAATAATTTGTTTAAGAAATTACCTTTAATTAAACATGAAAATTTAATGCATCTATGAAATTATTTATAAAACCCAAAAAATCTCTTTTCTAAAACTTCATTTAACTCGTAACTTTATTTTTAAAATGTAAATTTTTAACATAACTCAAATTATTCTTGTACAAAAAAAAAATAGATTCTTTCTTTGTATATAGAGATTAATGATTGAATACTCTCTAAAGCATCGCATATTTTATTTTATAAATATTAAACCTTAAAGAATGTTCAAAAAGACGATTATTTAATACATTTATTGCATTATTCTATTGATAATCTTATAATATAACGAAACTAGTATACGAGAATACAAGTATACAAAGTAAGTGAACCGCGAACTAACGCAGTTTACCCATTTGGCGTTTGATAAAACCAGGAGTACTACAAAATGAATTTGAAAATCACCTATTAGCAGCATTTTATTTTATTTTATTTTTTTTTAACTAGAAAAATAGCAGACTTTCGGCTCAAACTTTAGGATATATTTTTGTATATCAAAATATGAAAAAGATCAGATTACTAGACTCTATCGGTTAAAAATTCGAGTTATATATATATATATATATATGTATATATATTTGCATGTTCAATTCTCGAAAAGGCTGAGAAAAGATACTACTTTTTAAAAGTAAATAAATCAATTTGTAAAACTACTTATACATACAGCTGCTCGAATAGAAAATTAAACTAGAAAAAACGGGGTTCATCTACTTTTTGCAAAATTAGAAAAGCTTATTATCTCCTTCAAGAGTTATGACAGTTTAAAGCTAAGAAATGAAAATGCATTATAAATTCGTCAAGGGCAGCAGTTTTAATTTAGCGCACATTTTTCAAAGCTAAATATATATGTCGGGGAAATATATATAACTCGAGTTTTTCGAAACCATAGTGAAAAGAGATCTAATATTCTGATTTCCTTCATATTTTGCTACCTAAAAACATACCAAAAGCCGAATCCGTGATCTAGAAGCCTGATACTCTCTTAGCGAGTGTAAGAAGTTTGGTTACTTCGAACCGATAATAGTTTACGAAGTATTCCATTTTCAAATAATGATCAATAATTTGCTAATTTGGCGTGCAGACTGCTATTCATAGCGCAAGAACGAATCATTAAACAGATAGATCTTCTTGAGAAAAATACCTACACTAAAATCAAAAACGTGACTAGTGGTTTGGATTCCACTATAAGCTATACCCTGTTGAAAATGTCCAGCTGGATTAGCTGAATTCCACATGGATTTGACTGGAATCCATGCAACTTCGCAGCTAGATTTTTATACCTGGAATTTCAGTTAAAAAATCCAATGAAATCCACGTGGAATTCAGCCAAACCAACTGGAATTCCATATAGAAATCCAGGGCAGGTCCAGTTGGTTGGAGTCGTGACGTCCTTCGACCATAGGCTTCCGTTAAAAAATACAAGAGTTCTATGTGGTACAAGCATGGATTGTGGCAAAAACGGTGTCTTTAACGTAGATTCAAGGGTGTACCATAAATCCGACAAAAAATAAACTTTCAGTATTATAGCGTAACACTTAAAAAAATTCGAATTGTGCACTGAGAAAAATGTATTCTGGACGCGAGAAGACAAATCTGGTTGTCGTGAATTTTTTGCCTCAATAGAACATCCATTTGCAGGAAGTGGAAATATTCTCAAAATGACATTGAAGATTCTCACTTCTAGCAGAAAATCGTCTTGCTTCTAGCAAAAAACCTTTTCTACCTAAAAGCAATCCATTTGAAACCATTTAAAAAGACTCGTGAAAAATATTGATTCGAAAAATTGACAATCGAGTTTAAGAAGATTTCCGCTTAATTCAAATAGAATTCTTCTTGAAGCAAGTGCACGGAGAGGAAAAGGATATTCCTCTTGCT